>VCJC01001233.1:0-10864 GCA_024140195.1 Backusella luteola | reverse complement strand
ATTAAAAAAAAAAAAAAAAAAAAAAAAAAAAAAACACTTTCTATATATTATTTTTACCAGATAAAATCATAAAAACAAAAAAGACTCCTCACTTTAGCTCCATATTATTTTTAATCATTAATAAACCATGTATATTATTATCATCGTAAATCTATAAATTTGTTCAGCTTTATTTTTCTCTTTTCTATAAAATAACTTCAAGTAACTTAATATACATAGACTAATGAATGGGTTGGAGTAAAAAAATTGCAACAGCTGCATAATGAAATATGAGATTGAATAAAAATGGTTCCTTTTTGTCCCCGACATGAATTGAATTGGGAGACTCAAGGAAATCAAAGATAAAGTTGGTTTGTGTTTTAGAACATTAAGTCAATTCTGCTTCCGGCAATGTAAATTGGGAAAGCTCGTACGAATATAAAACCATTATATATTTCAATTGTAAGAAAGCATTATTTTTTGTTTACTTTTATATCAATTTGCTTGTGACAATATGTTTTGCATCACAAGCTTGCATTTTGCATATTACGTTTTCACATGTATCCAAACAATGAAATACATAAAGAAAATTGATAGAATCCATCCCCTTGAATTGGATATATGAATATTTGGAAATACAAAATGCAAGTTTGCGATGACTTGTTTTATGGTAGGACAAGCCGAATTAAGAGAGAGGAGGAAAGATAGGACTTGTGGACGGGAATAGCTAAATCCATTAAAAATAAAATTTGTAGCTTTTCGATCAAGACGGACATTCAACACTTTTGTTGACACATTTTATTAAAAAAAAAAGAATTAATTAATGAACATGTTTTGATAGTTTTAAAATTTTCATGAAGAGAGAGATGAAAGGGGATTAAACTAAGAGCACAAGCTTTATGACATCGGATGCTCTTTCGTATTCAAGCCATAAATAGCATTTTAAAAAAAAAAGGGCCTAGTTGATAAAAATAGAGAGAGAGCGATTTATATAAAAAAAACTAAAAACAAAATGATATGGTACTAAGACTTTTAAAGTGCGATCGGATTGCGGAAGAAATGGCTTATTTATCCTGATGTTTAAAGTCAAAGAGAAAGGACCAGCTGAATGTGCGACCCATTTGAGCTTGTGTAATTTTTGACCAAATTAAATGCTTGTGCTCAATAACGTCTGTTCTCTTTCTTTCTTCCGTTTTCTTTTTTCTTTGTTACTTCCTTTTTATTTAATTCTTTGATTGTTACTAGCATTTTTTTTTGTATAGTTAGTTGAGAGTACGATCGAAACAAGAAAGCAAATAAAATTTAAGAAATAACGATCATAAGTTGCAATGACATCAACAGCTGTGAGGTACATCATCAGTTTATTAAAAAAAAAAAAAGTTAATGTCTTTATGCTAATGGCAAGATGTAGAGTTGGTCTTCGCGTGAGACCGCTAACAGAGAAAGAACAGTATACAAATTGCACAGAATGTATCAGCTTCATCCCCAATGAACCGCAAGTGCTTGTTGGCACTGACAAATCATTTACATACGACTATGTGTTCAAGCCGGACTCTATCCAGCAGGACGTTTACGAAACAGCTGCCTATCCGCTCTTGGATAAATTTATGGAAGGGTAAACAAAATGTCAGGGGGATTTGTTTATATGATTTAGTGACACTAATAGCGTTTTGTTATTAAAATAATAGTTTTAATGCCACAATTTTGGCCTATGGGTAAACATGATTCGCTTTGTTGGCTGTTTAATTTTATGCTAATTTCATACTCTATTAATATAGTCAAACTGGATCTGGAAAGACTTTTAGTATGGGCACAGGTCTGGAAAGCACAGTCAATCCCGAACAAGAAGGTAGCGCACACACCCTTTTTTCTATTGCACTTTTTTTTTAACATCTATTTCTTTTTCTCTTTCTCATTCTCTGTACCACATAACAGGCATTGTACCACGTTGTATCGTCCAACTGTTCCGAAAATTAGAGAGCCAGTCCGAGGCAGACAGTGATTTTAATTATGAAGTTTACGTATCATTTCTGGAACTTTATAATGAAGAACTGATCGACCTGCTCAGCGCACAGACGGCATTGAAAAAAAAGGGTGGACACGTATCTAACGCCATGGAAGTCACAATTCGTGAGGATATCGCTGGTAACATTTACTGGAGCGGCGTAAAAGAAGAACGATGCTACAGCCCGGAGGAACTCTTGTCTTTTTTAGCTAAAGGCTCCTTATGTCGTACCACAGGCTCCACAGATATGAACACCGTATCATCACGGTCACATGCCGTATTCTCGGTCATTCTTAAACAGCAAAAATCCAGTGATGAGGCTTCAATCACCAGTAAATTTCATTTCGTCGATCTAGCTGGTTCGGAACGGGTAAGCTAAATTTCCTTTTTTGATGAAAAATGACTTTTTTTATTTTAACATCCCCTCTTTTTTTATTAATTTTTTTTTGTCAAAAAATTAAAGCTAAAACGAACAAATGCTCAAGGTGAGAGAGCTAGAGAAGGTATATCTATCAACTCGGGTCTCTTGGCTCTTGGAAACGTGATTTCAGCCCTGGGTGATGAAACTCGCAAAACCTCACATATTCCTTATCGTGACAGTAAATTGACTCGACTGCTGCAGGATTCGCTTGGCGGCAATAGCCAAACATTGATGCTGGCTTGTGTGTCTGCATCGGATTCCAATTTTATGGAAACACTAAATACATTAAAATATGCAAACCGCGCTAGAAATATCAAGAATAGAGTTACCATCAACCAAGACTTTGCTGGATCCTCCATTGAAGTGAACCAGCTCCGTGCTCAACTTGCTCGACTCCGTATTGAGCTTGCCTCGTTAAGAGCAGAATCTGGACACGGTGGCGGACATGGTGGCAGCCGAAGTCACCATACTTATTCTAATTTACAGCGTGATGATGAAGTCCGTGCTTTACGTTCCGAGGTGACACGGCTCAGAGACCGTATTCAGGACATGTCGACCAATATGATTCAAGTCACCAGTGAGCGTGACACGCTGATGATGGAACGGGAACTGGGCGAATTTATGAATGAAACTGATGACAGCATTAATATTCTGGACCTGAATAGACAACACGATGAGTCAGGAACCATCAAGATACACCCTGTTGTTGCACAATACCAAAAACAAATCCAGGAACTCAACAACGAACTTTCGGATACAAAAGATCGATTGGCATTTCTTGAAAACACAAAATCTGCTGGAATACGTGCCATGCAAATGGCAGGTACACCAATGTCGTTTTCAGGTACCACCTTTTCACGATCCACCTCACTTTATACCCCTGAACCATCCCGCTCTACTCGACGCCGTGGCGCAAAAAGTAACCGAAAGAGACGTCAACTCGGAAGAGGATCTGCAAATTCAAGTACAGCTACTTCAAATATCACAGCCAGAAAGGTATCGAGACATACCGCACGTCATGTCCCTCTTTCTCAAAGCACAAGCTTAAGAACACAGAAGCTTAACAAGAAGAGAGCCAACCAGTCTTATGAAAGTGATGATGAAGGTTTCACTGACCAAGCGTACTTGGATGAAGATGAAATCAAGCAGAGTATCGCCAAGGCTAGAGAAGAAATCCAAAAGGGTATGGAAGTACTCGATCTGATCAAACCAATGGAAGAAGCTGCCCAATCATGGGAAGAAGAATTAGAAGCATTTGAAAAGGCCGAAAGAGACATGTATGCAAAGACAAGTGCCATCCAACGCTCCGATTCCGATGAAGGCAACTATACCGCTACACCTTCACCCATCGATGTCGAATATCTCGATAACGATAATGACTTGTTGATGAATATTGAATCTCTTGCTGTGCCCACTTGGGACCACAAGTTTAACAAGACACCAAAACCCAAAATACATGATGAAGAAGGTGCTTCAGAGCATTCCTCTGTCGACTCTGCTAAAGACATTGCTTCACTCACATCAATTGCCGAAAAGCAAAATCCTCAACTTGCTCGTATGCTGCATCAAATCCAATCTGACATTCGTGTCAAGGAAGAGCTTGTTTCTCATCTCGAAAAATCGGAAACCAAATACTCGTTCATGCGCCGCAAATTTGATGAAAAGGTATCTCATCTTCACGCCCAACTTATTGAGCTTCAGCAGGAGCGCGATTCTGCATTGGCAAAGACAAAATCCTCCTTTGCATCATCACCCAATAGAGCCGATGCTGCTGTACAGATGAAAGAAAAGCAACAGTTGATTGATACACGCCATGCATATGAGACCAAGATGAAGCAGCTCGTTGTCGAAATCCATGACTTGAAACGCAACTATTCTCGCACCATCATGAACATGCAATCCACCAAAAACCAAAACGAATCTCTTTTGAGATCGCTTCGTGTCAATGTCGAGACACTCAAGGTGGAGAAGAAGCGTATGATCAAGAGAATGAAGCAAGAGACTGAACGTGTGCGTGAGCAGATGGCCAAGCAAGAACGCAAGATTTTGAAACTCCAGAGACAGCATTCTGAAGTAAGCCTTGCCCGTACAAGACTTGAGCGTGAGCATGAGGCTCAAAAAATGACATTGAAGCGTCGTGATAAGGAGATTCTTATCAATACTACACAGTTGAAACAGTTGACTGATATGCTCAAGAAGGCTGTCCGCGAAGGTGGTATGCTCGATGATCATCTTTTGACCAAGGTCTCCCATATCGTTGGCGGTAACTTTGCTGCTGTTGTCCGTAGAGGAGGTATGCGTAACTTGCCAGGTTTCCAAGGTCGTAGACGCAAGAACCCTATCCCTGCTCCCATCCGTGCTGGTCGCAAGAAGCAGCTACTTGATAAAATGCTTTATCAATTTATCCAGGGTAAACAAGCCATTGTTGAAATGGAACAGTTGTTGTTTAGAAGAGAAAGACTTGCCTCTGAAAAGATGGAACTTTTGGATGAACGCAGAAGCATCTACATGGCTGAAAAAGACAACTCAGAGTTGACTGGAGAGCCTATGGATACTTTGGCACTCGATTTGGCAGACGAACGTATTGATTTACTTGAAGCTGAAATCTCCTATCTCTCAGCCCGTATCCGCGCTTTACAATCAGAGGCTGCAGGAGAGGCTGAAGACCCCATGATGGCCCATTTGGATGCTCGTAACGAAAAGAGAAAGGTCACTTTTGCCGATGAGATTGTGAACGATCCACCACCAAGTGACGAATGGGCTGATATGGATGCTTTGGAGGAACAGTTTAATGTCCCAGCCAATGCTGCCCCTGAATTGGTCTATGATTACACCATTAAATTGTTAAAGACACTTGAGCCAGATGAATGCCGTCTTATTACAGAATCGCTTGTTGACGATGTTTCCAATTCTAGAATGAGTGACTGTAATAGACAGATATCAATGCAGAACCTCGAGAAGTCTGTCCAAGATCTCCGCAGAACCCTTATTGTGATGAAGCGTGCTGCTATCGCAACTACCGTAGAGAATGAACGTCGTATTCGTAAATTAGAGGAGCGTAACAATGGTGTGAAATCCATTGACAGCATCGATACCAAGATTGAAGATTATATCATGAATAGCGGAAATACCATCTTTGATAAGATTTATGAGGATGGTCTTCGTGGTATGCTTGGTACCCCTGAACCTGGTTTTGACTTTGGCATGAATTCATCGCCAGATGAAGCCTCTGTCTCTACCGCAAGTTACGAAAGAAGAAGTAGTGTTCAATCCGATGGATTATTACCTCCACCATCACCTATTACTCTACCAACTTATACCACCAGTACAGCTAACAACGCTAGCAACAGTAACAATATGAATAATGCTCGACCACCTACGAGTAACGGTATTCGACCACCCGCTTCCTTGACTGAAAAGGGTGGTGTTATGCGTTTGAACAATAGTACCATTCTTAACCGTGATACAACACCATCTCCTGATCGTTTCTACAACATGATTCAAAAGCGTTTATCATGGCAGCGTGCTGGCGGCTCCGAATCCCCCATATCAATGTCAATGATGAATCCTGCAGAGTTTGTAAAGTATGCAAATGATAGAGAATCATCCACATCTTCGATCCACAGTGGACACTTGAGACGTGCCTCACTCCAATCAGATCATTCCTCTTCCCAAAACTCATGGAATCACACCGTTTCTTCCTCTCAAAGCTCGCTTAGAAAGAGATCATCTTCGGTTCAACAGCCACCTATTCAGGCCCAGCAGCTTCAGGCCAGAAGACGTGCATCCCTGAGAGAGCTTTCTCTAAAGGGCACCAATGGTGCACCCATGTCTGTCAACGGTCATAGTCCAGCAGAGTACGACATTGATCCAATTGCTTCCATGTCCTTCCAAAGAAGCCCTATCCACCAACAGCACATGTTTAAGCGACCACCCATCCCTAGCATGTCTACTGTCGATAGAGCAAGTACGCCCAATGGAGGAAACGTGTTTGATCGTTTGTCTCAAACACCTACCAGAGCATCACAAGCTAAAATCACCCACAGACACAGTAGCAGTAGCATGGATGAGCTAAGGCAGAGATGGGAGTACGAGCGTACCCCAAGTGCAATGTCAGGCTCTTACTATGGCGACTAAAAAAAAAATAGTATGACCCAACTTTGTGTATTTTTTGTAATTTTACTCTTCCCCCTTTTTTTTCAAATTATATATATCCCCTTCGTAATTTACCCTTCCCTCCCTTAATTTGACTCTTGAAAATATAATAAAGTGTGTAGTCTTTTCACGCCAAAGATTTTTTTCTTTTTTTTTTTTTGCAAATTAAAATGTTGCACGAATATTTTATTCATCTAAATCCATTTCATCCGCTTCTTCCATTTCTTCATCCTCTTCGTCCTCAGGGTCCATATGGTAAATAACGAGTTTTCCATTAGAGGCGACCACACAGACGATTCGTCTTCTAGGCAAGCCATTGCAACCCATCTTTACGTTTATCATTCTCTCTAAAGTTTGTGTCCTTGCTATGTATGGCTTTAATATTGAGATAATCGAGTTAGACCAAACACCAAGTATATTTGACACACACACACACACACACTTACTGTTACATCATCGATATGCTGTATTCTTTTCCCCAGGGTATTAAACTCCAAATCGTTAAACAGGATGGTCTTTAATATCGTTGTTTCTATAGTAGTAGTACCACAAAAGCTTAATTTATATCCTCTTTTTTTTTTTTCATCTTGTGAGCATTACTCCATACCATCATCCTCCTTTATCAATATACCCAGCTCTTTCTCGTCAAAAAACTCCATATCAGACAACTCTCCCTCGTAAACGAAGCTTTTGTAAAAGATTTTTGCTGAATCTAAATTTGTCTTTATCAGTAGCACTAAAAATAAAAACTAGGTTTAGTCATAAGAGTTATATTGGCCAGTATAACGTAACACGCTACATTTTGGATCAGGACCCGATTGAATAAATGCATAAAACACACTGTCAATGCTTTCAGACTGTGTAAAGTCAAATATGGTAAAGTTAATACAGTCATATAAATAAATACAATACACACTTTACTTTAACAAAGGAGGCGATAGCCTGTCTTGGTTGATCACAAGCAACAACATTAGCCAATCGGAATGACATGCTTTTTTCAACTAATATTTTTTGTGAGATCAGTTTTGATGGTTGGTTCAGCATTTCTTCACAGCTGGTCGTTGTCTTTTGAAATAAATCCACCAAATTTGTGCTCTCATCTAAAATGGAGTCCAGTTAACTTTGATAATTGCTTGCCCTTTTGTTTTTACCTGTATTTCCCTTTTCTTCACTTGGAAAGAACATGGCAAGGCTATCCTTTACAAAATCCACCGTCAAATACTCTGAGACAAGTTCTGGATCTTCACAAATATTTGGATTAGAGATGGACTCCTCAGCATTTGGATCGCTAATATGATTCGTCACTAAAGAAACGGAATTAGAAGGAATAGAGTTTTTGGTGAAACAAGATACCATTTACCAACATTCATCCAAGCAACAAAAGCCTCAAATCGCTCCATGATGAACTTTATCTTGTCAACATAAGCGTTAGTTTGCTTTACAAACATGTTGCCGTTTTCCAGGCAAACATCAATGGACTGAGACTCTAATAGATCGCCATAGCGTAGTTTCCTGTTGCCAAAAATAGGTTTAAAATTTAGTGTCCCACGCTATAAAACTAAAATGCACACTACCATAAACTGTAGCCGGATAGCTTGGAGAGTTGGATTTGCAGCTTTTCCCATGCAGGCAATATGTATTCGGTGATGATGGCCAAAGAGCATTTGTATCCGTGCATAACTTCTGTCTCCCACTCTTTAATGCGCTATTTTGTTTATAAAAATGAATATCGAACATGCGCTAAAATAGGGCCACTCACCGATGTTGTCAGAAAATCTCTGAAGAAATCGAGTAAAGACTTGGTGATGCCACCTGTAGCTAGCAATGCCATGATCTCAATATCGGGCATGACGATGATATCCTCTGCATTCCATGTCTTATTATTAGATACCATCTGCTTTTATTCAGAAATGAAAGCCTTACCATTATCCTGGGCAATGTACTCTTTTGCTTCGTCCGCTATCTTTCTCGTCGACTTTGAGTAAGCAGCATGGTGTTTGACAAGTAGATCGGTCACCTGCTTTATGTACTGCAATAAATAATTGATTTGTGTTTGGATATCCGAAATGATAAATATCTCTGCCTTGCGTGTTTCTAAGAATTTGGTATCTACAGCATAAATCGTATATTTATCTTGGTTATTTGCTAGCAGCTGTAAGCAGACTGTTTCTGGTCCAACTTTGATGTCGATGATCGCATCGTCCTATAGGTTAACGGGTGGTTTAATGTTGGTGATTGCAGAAAATAAAGAAAGAAAGAGAGCCTTACAGCAGCTATGTTTATCTTTCCAATGGGATACATTCCATTCAACCTGTCAAAAAAAAAGAGTTTTCAACATGCCATTCAGACAGCCCAAACAAAAGATAGCTTACATGATATAAACACTGCCCGATTTATCACTGACAAACAAGAGAGTGTGTATTGCATCATCTAAGGTTGGTAATTCTGGAAGTGGGTATTTCTTATTTCGAAAAAGCGGTATACGAGACCTATACAACAACACGGAAGCGATTAGAACTGAATTGCGCGAGAAAGTGCAGTATTTACATGGGCTGATCGGGCGACTTTTGACTGAGAACTGGTAATAGATTATCCGTATTAAATGCATCGCTGTCGAACCCTTCCTACAGCGCAATTTGATAGTCATTAGCGGGGGTTTTCTCACTGCTTTAATTATATGCCCTACTATTTTCATTGTTGCTTTCTTAAACTCATAATTAATCCAAGCAAGTGAGGTGATGGGTGTTTGGGCTATTGGATCTGAGGGATCTACAACAAGTTTGCACTCCATGATCTTTGGTGAAAAAGACATAATATCCACTTTATACACACTTCCATTCTCACAACCAGCAACAAATTCCTTTCCTGCTCAATCGACACAGAGTTTGATTAAAACGTTATTGACTGATTAAAATTAAAAAAAAAAAAGGACGCTAACCATTAGGCTTCCAAGTGACGATTCTTACACATGAAGCAGTCGGTAGCTTGAAGCTCCAAATTAACGTCTTGCCATGTCTATGAAGCGAGAGTGTGTTATCGGGTGACACGATCAAGACTAGATCAGAAGTTGGACATAAAGAGACGAGCTTTGCTTTTTCAAGTAGTAATTTCTGGACAAACTCAGAGAATTCATTATTATTGCTTTCTGACATTGCTTCCAAAGGACAATAAAACGAATTTGAATCGCGTTTGAAGTTAAAAAATAATAAATTTGCAAAATGACGTGACTTGAACCAATGCTTGTTAAATATGAAATCACTGATACTATATGTGAGAATACGAGCACATTATCTACATAAATATGCTATATAAAAATGGGAGATCCAATTACTTTTAAAACTATTTCCATCGTGATCTTTGGCCAGGTTTTATGCTCGGGAGGTGTGTAGCATTTGTTTCTTTTATAAGAAATATACATGGATCAATGACAATTTAGACTTGAAAAAGATATTTAATGGATAAAATAAAATAAAATAAGATAAAATAAAATAATAAGGCTAACAATAAAACCCCACACTTAGAATGGTTTCATCCATCCTCTTGTTGCCCTTCTTTCCGCCAGTCTTTCTTTCAGTTTCTTGGTTTCATTCTCGATTTTCTTGCGTTGCAGTTCAATATCGTTGTTGTTGGCATGGTAATACAAAAAGAACGGTTTGCTTTCTTTTTTAATGAATTGGCCCAATAAGCTTTCAACTTCATTGCTTACATCTATTTTTAATGCAATAAAGTGAAAGTAAAATAGATGTTGGTAAGATCACTTTTGTTGTCGTATTTTGTTTGAATTTACCTGCGAGATGAATATGCCTAACATATTAAAATGTCAAAAACTTAGTTATATGTTCATATACATAATGTGTTGAAGCATACCAGTTCCTGTTTCCTTTCTTTTCCGTTTCATCTATTGCTCCTGTCATGAGCGCACTGCATTTGAAAATGTATATAAATCAATCAATCTATTTTACATTATTAAAAGTATTAACTTACATTACAACGTTAAGTATAACCAATGCAGTGATGAAAGAGAACAAAATGGCTAGAACAAGCGCCATTGGATAGTTTCCTACGTCTCCGCTAAAAATAGGATCAAAAATACCATACAAGAAGAACCAGACAGTGGTAAATGCCAAAAAAGGATCCTTGAATAGATTCTGTTGGCTCTGATCGCTTAGCGCTATACTTGATTCAAGAGTACTTCCACTATCAGGAACCGTATCCCCTTCAAATTGCTCTTGGAAAAAACTGTCGTCTTGTCTTCTTAGTAGGACAGCGAAAGAATGCGTGAATGCGAAAATAAGCAAGATCAT
>VCJC01001221.1:8599-18646 GCA_024140195.1 Backusella luteola | reverse complement strand
AATGTAAAAAAAAAAAAAAAAAAAGTCCCCTAATTTAAACATTATTCTTTACCTTTTTATCTCTCCTATTACAACACAAGTGTAAGCATTCCCCCCCATTTAATATACCAGGTTAATTTACGTTACAAAAAAGGAGGGACTTGATATGTGATATTTGCTAAGGAGGGAAAGTATATGTAAAGAGTGCACATGAAAATAAATAGAATGGGGAAACGATTGACATTCTACCTAAAAAAGACTGCCAAGATTTGTTTAGATGTATGACTATTTTGCAGAAAAAGAAAAAGATGTATTATATTAATAATCATTATCATTATAAAGATGACTACAAGATGTCCCAATGTTTACTGTTTATATTTTAAAATAGTTTTTAATTTATGGGAATGATAAAAATAAATTCAATAGCCAAAGATAGATAACTGACTTACTTTCTTATTTACTCTTACCTGCATCCGGCCACCTAAATGATTTTCATAACAATTCTAACTTGATCTATTCTATAATCTCGGCGCATTCCATGCGAATCAAGGAGTCCTTTTATATCCCCTTTTTTCATCTCTTTCTGTAAACTGCTGCTATTAGTATTAGTATAACAATAAACACCTTATGTTGCCGTGGCAGCGAAATGGGGAGATGGCTTTATTTGATTTGTAGTTACCATACACTAGATTGCGTACATGTATCTGTCATTTGAGACAAACAATGCCGAATATACACCATTTTAATAAGATATAAATATGAGCATGGCATGCTTCTTTATTATAAATACTAACATAAGTCCCGGAATAAAGATGTCATTGACTTGAGAATTTTAGTCAATTCATAATAAAACAAGGTTTTAAAAGTTGGAACAAAAAATAACCTCTTTTGGATATAATTTTTTAATAAATCTTTAATGAAAATTATAATGTAATTGTAATCGGTTCTTTGATGGCTACTATATGAATATTATCATGCATTATTTATTTACTTGATTATTATTATTATTGGATTTAGTAATATTGTTATTAATAGTTTACATGTTATGATTGGGATATAAGCAACAGAGCTCTGTATCATATCATGTCGATCATTTTGTCACTAATCATTATTAGTATGTACTATTCATAGCAGCTCAATGATTCAACCAACCGACCAATCAATCAATCAATCAATAGCAGCTGAACCAGTCAAGGCGCTAGTATCAAAAATGATGGTAATAAAGAGTTACGATGGGATGTGTATATAGCCATCTATTCTCTCTCTTGTGACTGTCTTGAAGCACAGCAATTTGGCCGTTTCTGGTTACGATTTTGTTTGGAGTTTGAAAAAAAAAAAGGTTTCAAGCTTTACCTTTATATTTTGCTCTCCTTTTTTACTCCTTTAAGGTTATATAATAAAATGAGCAACTTGGCTTCAGACAAAGAACTGTCAGACGAGGAACAAAGAGAATACAGCTCAAGTGTGAACACCCAAGACGAAGAAGAAGAAGACGACGAGGAATATGACTATGAAGACGAAGAAGAAGAAGAAGACGACGACGACGAGGATGACGAAGAGGAGCCCAAGTTGCGCTACCGCAGAATAGGCGCAGGTGTGCGAGATATACTTGAAAAAGACAATGCTTCCACCTTGCGTGTTACAGATAAGTTTGTGGTAAGAAGTACTTGAGAATTGCTCGATGGAATACAAATTGAAACGTAATGTGTGAATAAAACAGGCGCTTGGAACACATTGCGGTGCAGTGCACATTCTCGACTTTGAAGGAAATGTCATTAAAAGCTTTCATCAGCATTCGGCAACAGTAAACGACATTTCAGTTGATGATTCAGATGAATTTGTTGCCAGTGCTTCTGATGATGGTAACATTCCATTATTTTTATTTTGCGAGTGTTTCATATTGTGTACCTTTTTATTTACTTGGTTTATTTTAGGAAAGGTGTATATTTATGCGCTTTATTCAACCGAAATTCAGCACTTCAACTACAAGCGCCCAGTCAAAGCAGTTGCGCTCGATCCAGACTACGCCAAAAAGAACACGCGCCAGTTTGTATCAGGCGGAATGGCCGAGCAGTTGATTATGAATGAAAAGGGCTGGCTGGGGAGCAAAGACGTCATCCTTCATGCAAATGAGGGGCCAGTCTATTCCATCAAATGGCGAAACAACTTTATTGCGTGGGCAAATGACACTGGCGTCAAGATGTACGATACAACAACAAACGTACGCATCACTTACATCGATCGACCAGAGGGAAGCCCCCGAGCTGACCTTTACAAGGCGAGGATGTCCTGGAAGGATGACAAGACGTTGTTGATTGGTTGGGCAGACACCGTTAAAGTGGCTGTTATTCGCGAGCGATCTAAATCAAGCCAAGTGCAGGGCCAGCCCACCCATTTTGTAGAAATCACCACCATGTTTCAAACAGATTACATCATTAGCGGTATCGCTCCTTTTGATGATGACTTGATGCTGCTCTCTTACATCATTGAAGAAGATGTCGCCGATGCTGACACCCAAAATCCTGATTTTCAGCGAAAGCGACTGGCCATGAAGCCAGAACTACACATCATCAACTCGGATGCAGAGGAGCTTTCAAACGATGTCTTGCCAATCATGGGCTTTGAATATTGTCGCGCCAATGACTATGTTTTGGAGTTTTTGGTTGAACAAGACATGTTTTATGTCATGGGTCCAAAGGATCTCTTGGCTGCTCGTTCTAGAGACCAAGATGACCACATCGAGTGGCTCTTGGATCATCAGCGTTATGGTGAAGCCTTGGAAGCCGCACGCGCTGCGTCCAGCAAGAAGTTTGATGTCAATGAAATCGGGCAAACTTATATCAACTGGCTCGTCAATGAAAAGCAATACGAAAAGGCAGCTGCTGAATGTAAAACAATCTTGGGCAATGATAAAACGCTGTGGGAGACTTGGGTATTTAAATTCACCGAGCTGGGCGAGCTGCATGCCATTGCACCGTTTATTCCTACCAGAGATCCTCAGCTCAGTAGCACTGTTTACGAGATTGCGCTGGCTTGGTTCTTGAAGAGCGATCATATTGCTTTGAGAGACACCATTAGAAAATGGCCAAAGAATCTCTACAATCTGTCAAACGTCATCGTCGCTGTTGAAGATGATATGAAAAAGGATAAGAATGATGAAGTTCTCTTAGAATGCCTTGCTGATCTGTAAGTGCATATCAATATACATGCTTAAATTCGAATGAATGACTAATTATTATTATGTTAATAGATATACCTTTAACAACCAACCTGATAAGGCTATTGAATATAATCTACGATTAAGACGACCTAATGCATTCGAGCTCATTCAGGAATACAACATGTTTGATGCCGTCAAGGATAAGGCGGTGTTATTAATGGAGTTTGATCAGCATTTGCTCGAAAAAGAAGGAGAAGAGAAAAAGAAATCAACTAAAACTACAAAGATGCCTGCTGTCCAACTTTTAGTAAAGAATACCGATGCTATTCCTGTAAGTGTTTGTATATATACATATTATTATTCTCCTTCTCCTTCTCATT
The DNA here is from genome assembly GCA_024140195.1 of Backusella luteola. Classification (NCBI taxonomy): domain Eukaryota; kingdom Fungi; phylum Mucoromycota; class Mucoromycetes; order Mucorales; family Backusellaceae; genus Backusella; species Backusella luteola. The sequence continues at coordinate 15,127 of VCJC01001221.1, read as the reverse complement.
ATATTTTTATTGTGATTAGCCCGAGAAGGTCGTTAAACAGTTGAAGCGTCATCGACAATTCCTTCACATCTATTTGGATGCATTATTCGACCGTGATCATCATCTGGGCTTCGAATTCCATGATCTCCAAGTAGAGCTTTATGCAGATTATGACCGACCAAAGTTACTAGAGTTTTTGCGTGCAAGTCATTACATTTCTTTAGAAAAGGTAAGATGCAACATGGATTGTTTACTGCAAATAAATGCTAAATCCGTCTCTCCCCCCCCAAAAAATAATATTTCTATTTTTAGGCATACAAAATATGCGAGAAAAAAGATCTTGTTCCTGAAATGGTGTTTATCTTGGGTCGAATGGGAGATAACAAGAAGGCTTTAATGTTGATCATCGAACGATTAGGCGATGTTCAGAGGGTAATTGATATAAAGAAAGATAAAGAGAGACAGCAGCTAACGAGCAATCTTTTTCTTCTGCATAAAGGCCATTGATTTTGCCAAGGAGCAAAAGGATGATGACCTCTGGGAGGACCTGTTGACTTATTCGATGGATAAACCAAGTAAAATATTTTGTTATTATTATGATGAAATCAAGTGATAAGATAGAGAACCTAAACTTTCAACACCCCCTTTTTTTTTCTTTAGAGTTTATTCGGGGACTTCTAGAGAATGTAGGTACGGACATTGAACCGCTCCGCCTAATCAAGCGTATTCCCGATAAGCTGGAAATTCCTGGCCTAAAAGATGCCTTACTCAAGATTTTGCAAGATTACAATTTACAAATGTCACTCCATGAAGGTTGTGAAAAGATTCTGGTAAGCGACAGCGTCTTTTTAGCTGATAAAATGTACAAAGCACATAAACGTGGTGTCAACTGCAGTCGTAAGTGTCTTATCTCCTATGCAAAAAGAGCTTATTTATTTATTATTTATTATTATACAGAAATGGTCTGCAGTGTATGTGATGAACCTGTATTCGATGATATTAATGTTGAAGATATGCCAAATACAGTCATCTTTTTCTGCAGACATGCGTATCACGAGAGCTGCTTGGTGGATACGAGAGAAAATGGCTTTGCAGAAACGACTAGTAACCCCGGTACACTTACCAGTAAAGTCAATCATGCTGCATTATTGAAATCTTCACAAAACATGGCCTGTCCCTTGTGCAAAGAACAAGCCGCAGGTGGTAATGCATTTGTTAACCGTATGAAATCACAAAAGAGAGGTAAAAGATCACCACAATCTCCAAGAGCTGATAGTATCAGAAGCTTTGGAACAGTTCATTAAGAATAATATTTATAATAACAATACCTTTCTTTTCATATTTCATATCTACATCAATACATATACACAAAAAACCCTTAAAAACACACATTCCCTCTTATTTCTTGTTAAAATAACAACGATGCTCAATATCTCCTTCTTTATATACTTGACTCTATTATGATTATTATTACCATTTTCCTGTTCCTTTTGGGAAATGAATCAAAATGTATAAATAACAATAAGAATGACTTTTTATGCTATCAGAGTAGTATCAGCTTGAATATGTATATATATCATTAAATGTATCAGTATTAAATATGGTTCACCATTGCGGATAATGTACATGCATGTGTGTCTACATGGAAGAATATATGCATGTCCTTCTCTTTTCCAATGTGACCGCTTTCTTAATATCTTCTCATCAGGCATTATTTATAATCATCTTCGACTTTCCTTGATAATCAAAGGTATACTAGGGATACATATAAACTACTTTCACGATTAGTGAATTACTCTCTTTAGTTGTATTTCTCTATTATTCAATCATAATGTCGATTGTATTCACTTTTCTTGTTTTGTTTTCCACCATTTCGATCCATATCCAAGTTATTAAACTCCAGTTTCAACTGTGTGCATTAAATCCATTCCCTCAACTAGTGTAGATCTTACATTTTGGATTTGTATAAATCGATCTTGCTTTTATTTGTAACCAAAAACATATTATGAAGTACATGGCCTCTTTGGTATGTGTATTCTCTAAAGAAAAAGTCCTTTGGTTTGGAAAGCTCCAAGTAGATTCAGTCAAGTCGACCCGGAATATTTATTATCCGATGTTACAAACCTCTCGATTTCTATGAAAGAGAAAGATGAGGAAACTGTTGATGTGGCAGATGCATACATAAATATACTTGGTGCATTTTAATGACATTGCATCATTCCAATTGACTCTTATTACATTCACCATAGCTAACTCACCGAGAAAACAAGCGAGTATTGATTACATTGTCTATCGACAAGAGAATTTCACATATAAATGTGTCATTTCAAATTAGAATCACACCACAGTGCTTATTCTATGCTTTAACCTCACTTCCCATTCCCAGTTTTGATGTTCCATTTACACCAGTTTCATTATTACCATACTATAGATTTGTCATGTTTGGACAAAGTGTCATCATGTATTTTATTTATTAGTTAGTACATAAAAAAAAGCTGGATATTTTACAAAAGTTGTGTGTATAAAGTTGACCATTTGACTAAGAGGTGAGCAAGAGTTGAAATCAATGATGGGCTAGCTGTTTAGAAGAAATAGTCGAGAATGCTGAGAACAACTAGTTTATGTAAAGAAAATGGGTTAATAACATAGTCTACTATCGTCGGGGGGGGGGTTTGCGTTTCCTTACCACCACCAAACAAAGCAAAAGCAAAAACAGCAATAGCCCACATAGGGATAGAGGACTTGACAGCCTTTTCTTCCTTCTATAAAACAAAAACAGTTCAGAGATGATGATGACAGGGGACAATGAGGTACCGTTTTTAATACTTTACCAAAGTTGGCTTAACATGGCCACGTTTATTGATGTTTGCTTGATAGATTTGGTTCTTTTTGCGAAGTAAAGGAGTAGAGGCCTATAGTTCCATAATAACATTAATATTTACAATTGAACAATCATTATCGTTACTATGACCTACCATTTTGTTATGTTTTGTTCAGGTAAACAAGAGGAAGAAATGAGTGAAAAAAGATGTACGGAATTCTATAAATAAAACAGGAGTTAATTTCATGTTGCAAAATCCAATTGGAGGCAAAATCGTGACTTGGGTTTTGGGTGTCACATTTGCTCTTTTTGGTAAATTGCTAACGAGTATGTTCACACAGTGCAATTGGAGGATACTTCTCGGCTGCGATGTGAGCTATGCCACCATTAATGAATATAAAATATACCACCGTTTATAATCGAACAAATGGTAAAATAAATTGTAGTAAAATAGTGTAGATGATAAGACGGTAATCTTAATATTTTTCAATGGATTTTTACACCTTGACAACTCAAACAAAGCATAAAAGCTATTTTTATGAGCTCCGACGTAACCTTTTTTTTTGGAGCATGAATTCGGTTTTTTTTTTAAATCATCATGACACTTACAAAATAAAACTTTTCTCTCTCTCTCTCTCTCTCTCTCTCTCTCTCATATTTATTTTTCCACTTTTATATCTCATGTATCATCTATCGAAATTGACGCGTTCTCGTCTAGCCCCTTTTATTAAACAAAATGCAAGTATCACTATCATCATGTGAAAAAAATATTTTATACTTATACATGTATACAATAGGTCGGGGCTACTTCAACAATACTACGCTCTTACAATAGTACGAATAAAATAACTGGCCCCGTTATCGGTGTTGACTTGGGTACCACCAATTCATGCGTATCTGTGATGGAAGGAAAGACCCCAAGAGTAATTGAAAACTCTGAGGGTGCACGTACAACCCCCTCAGTTGTCGCATTTACAAGAGAAGGCGAGCTGTTAGTAGGACAGACGGCCAAGAGACAGGTAAAGGCTCATTTATCTTTTTTTTAACCGAGTTCATTGACGATAATTACACATGTATATAAGGCTGTTGTAAATCCTGAAAATACAATCTATGCAACAAAACGTCTTATTGGACGTAAATATGACGACCCAGTGGTGCAAGATGACATTAACCATGTATCCTACAAGATCATTCCACATAGTAATCAAGACGCTTGGGTGGAAACCGGTGGTAAGAAATACTCTCCCTCCCAAATCGGTGCATTTGTACTTGGTAAAATGAAGGAAACAGCCGAGGGTTATCTCAACCATAAAGTAAAGCATGCTGTCATTACGGTTCCTGCCTATTTCAATGACTCCCAACGACAAGCTACCAAAGATGCAGGAAAAATTGCTGGTTTGGACGTGCTACGTGTGATCAATGAACCAACGGCTGCTGCGTTGGCTTATGGTCTTGATAAGGCAGGTGAAAAGAAGATTGCTGTTTATGATCTTGGTGGTGGCACCTTTGATATCTCTATTCTTGAAATCCAGCATGGCGTCTTTGAGGTCAAGTCAACTAATGGTGATACTGCATTGGGTGGTGAAGACTTTGATTCCCAATTGGTTAAATATATTGTTGATGACTTCAAAAAGGAGACTGGTATCAATATATCACAGGATAGAATGGCCATTCAACGTGTACGTGAAGCCTGTGAAAAAGCAAAGATTGAGCTGTCCTCCACAGTCCAGACCGATATCAACTTACCCTACATCACTGCCGATGCATCTGGTCCAAAGCATATCAACAAAAAGCTTACCCGTGCAGCCTACGAGTCTCTTGTTGGGAACTTGATTAATAGAACCATCACTCCCTGTGAAAAAGCAATGAAGGATGCTGGCGTTACTAGTTCTAGTATCGGTGATGTTATTCTAGTCGGTGGTATGACTCGCATGCCCAAGGTAGTCGAAACAGTCAGAAATATTTTCAAGAAAGAACCAAGCAAATCTGTAAATCCTGATGAGGCTGTGGCTATGGGTGCTGCTATTCAAGGTGGTGTTCTTGCTGGTTCTGTAAGTGATATCTTGTTGCTTGATGTTACTCCTCTTTCATTGGGTATCGAGACTCTTGGTGGTGTCTTCACTCGCCTTATCAACCGAAACTGTAATGTATATTTGACTTTATATATAATTGAAAAAGATGCTAACATGTATTTTTTTTTTTCAAAAAAAAAAGCAACCATTCCTACAAAGAAAGCCCAGGTATTCTCTACCGCTGCGGATGGACAAACACAAGTTCAGATACGCGTGTTCCAAGGTGAACGAGAGCTTTGCAAAGACAATAAGCTTTTGGGTGACTTTAGCTTGGTAAGTTTATTTCTAAATTTGGTAGTTTTGACAAATCAACTAAACTAGTTTCATGTGTAAAAAAGACAAATATCCCTCCTGCACCCAAAGGTGTTCCTCAAATTGAAGTCGAATTTGATATTGATGCAGATGGTATTGTAAATGTAAACGCAAAAGATAAGGCTACAAACCGAGATCAATCAAGTAAGAAATGCCTGCAATATCACAAAGAAAAAAAATACTAATTGCTTATCTCTAGTTACCATTGCCGCATCATCTGGTTTAAGCCAAGATGAAATAGAGAATATGATTACTGAAGCAGAAAAGAACGTGGATGCTGATCGTGAACGTCGCGAGACCATTGAAATGGCTAACCGCGCCGAGTCTGCCATGAGTGAAACTGAAAAGGCCATGGAAGATTTCAAGGACCAGCTTGATAAGGCCGAAGCCGATAAGCTTCGAGAGCAAATCACTGCATTAAGAGAAGAAACTGTAAAGGCACAGGCAGGTGGCGAAGGTGTAAAATCTGACGACTTGAAGGCTAAACTGGATGCACTTCAATCAAGTTCCTTGAAGCTATTTGAAATGGTGTACAAAAATCGTGCCAATCAGAATGATGGTGGTAATAATAATAATCCTGAAAATCCCCCTCAACAATAAAAGCACTTGCGTTTTACAGTTTGTTTTCGCTTTTGAAAAAATAATGTTTGTTTTTAATATCTGTACAACAAGTATGGCGTTCTGTGTGCGAAAATTCCCTTTATTTGTTTTGGGGAAAAAAAGTGGTACTCTCTTTTGAAACATACACAGCAAAGTGTGGATTGAAACACCAAGCATGTTTATTTTTTGAAAGGGAGTGGTACAAGTGATTTACATTTTCAAACTTGGCATAGCAAACTTGTTTTTTTATTTTATTTTATTTTATTTTATTTAATTGATTGATAGGTAAAATGGTTTTTATTACTTTGCTATTGATTAAACACATATTATTATTTATTATTATTTAAATAGATCCTCTCCACCCATGATCATTTTTTAAGCATTAAAAAAAAAATAGACTTGTGATGAAATTATTTGGCAGTGATGGCAGGAGTGTTTGAAGTCAAAGTGTTTGTTTGTACACTTTCGCCAGTGTCTTCAGAAGTTACTGGAGCAACAGGGGTCTCTTCAACTGGTGGATGTTCAGGCAATTCTTTATCTGCAGGATTAGTGGCGCTTTCTTTAGCCTCTCCTTCATTATCACTGGTCTCTGAGGCCTTTTGCTTCTTATCCAATTTAGGGATTTTCTTGGAGAAAAATCCTGTAAGTCTCCTTCCAAGTGGAGGTGAAGATGAGTGAGTTTCCTGAACAGCTACATTTTCAACTTCTCTTTCAGTATTAGGTTCAGCCTCCTCATTATCATGC
>VCJC01001197.1:31260-46002 GCA_024140195.1 Backusella luteola | reverse complement strand
AAAAAAAAAAAAAAAAAAAAAAAAAAAAAACATGAGAAATCATGAGAAATCTTGAGATGCTCTTTTTGCTTTAGTAACTTACTTTCCACAATCAATTTTGCCATCACAAGTCGTTATTGGATGGTTAGCATGACCGAAAAAGTTATAATACGTATTATAGATATCAAAAAAGGAAGCAGTGGACTGGTTCGTGTCCCTATTAAATTTATCGACACGTTCCTGGACACGCTTGTTGTAGTCATTCACGGTACTTTGTAGCTCGTCTCTTCCAGTGTCATTTAAAGTTTCAAATTGACGAACCTCTGTCAATGGCACAAGGCCCAAAATAGATATGTACTTTGCCCCATTGTCATAGATCCTATGCTACTGGGGCGAGTTTAATTAAAAGTGCTCAAAGATTATAATAAAAATGTTTACCATGCATGCTTCAAGCGTATCCAACCCCTTTTCCATAATTGACAATTTTTCTGCATAACTCTGAGTCTTCTTCATAAATAAATCGTGCATATCATTTACACCCACCCAAAAGGTGTAGAGGGTGGCGTCTTTGGAGTTATTTGCGATATTGGATTGTGTATAAAGAGTTGTTTGAGTATTTACATCTTGGGTTGATCGTGGATATATGGCCTGATAATGCATTCATCTTAATTGGATATGTAGAAACCACATATATATCTTTTTTAAGAAAGTAGATATCCTTACATTGTTTGTGGTGGCACCAGATCGAGAAAAGTCATAAAGAGACGATTTAAGTAAGCTTGCTAGATGCTCAACCAAAACCGGACCATTTGACCATCTATGAAGCTAACATGATTAAAAAAGTGTGCCCGTATATATTAGAAAAAAATCGTAATATTAGGAACCCGAATGTTTGCTTACTTGACTGGTCACGTTTCCATTGTTTGCAGCACTGACATATAAACGACTATGTTCGTCTTCATTAATTTTTTTTTATACTTCTTTCATGCACCCTTTTTTTTCTAAATCCAGAAATTACCTATTTAATACATTGGTATGTCCACCTTGCTTATAGAAACTATCGAGTGATCCATTGTCAGAATACGAGTCGCCAAACGAGATGAGTGTGTCGAATTGTATCTTTCGTTTAATTGGAATTGCCCTTGCTAGACTGACGGTGACGAAAAATAAAATGACATGAATGATGGATCGCATGGGGTTTTCGATATGAGTTTTTGATAGGAAAATAAAGAAAGAAACAAATAGGAAAATAAAAGAAGAAGAGAGAATAAAATAAATATGTAAAAAAATCCCAATTTTTTATTATCTGGGGTTGTAGAAAGAGGATAGTTTGATTCATATATATGGTTTGACCGAGCCCTTTTATACATTTCTTCAACTTTTACTACTCCTTTTTTGTCAGTCTAGGTTTAGGTGTCAGCTTTCCCTTTGTCATTTGTGCAACATGCACATCAAAAGGCATCATCATCTATAACATGAATACAAGTACGTGAAATATTTATCTATTAAGTTCAACTCATCTTTTATATTTTAAAGCACATTTTTTTAATTGTGATTTGTATCGATTCACCTATACCTGCAGACGGTAGAGTGAGATCGGATGGTGCTAGTGAAATGTTGACGTATAAACATATAATATGTTTTTCACATGACGTACTTCATGTTATACAATAAAACAAAAAGTAAATTAAATAGAAAATGAAAGTATGATGTGTCATAGTATCATATACCATCACATATACTTTCAAAACTGATGATGATATGCTAATAATGAACAGAAGAGGCTTGTTTCAGAGGACTTAGAGTGAGCCAGCAATCAAGATACTTGGATAAAGTAGAGATGACAATAGTGTACTTGTACATTCTAATTCTTCATTTTAATACAATAACATGACAAACGTATTAAGTCAATCATAGTAAAGCGCTTATATTTACTTGTTTATTTGTTTGTTTCGATTTATCGAAATGAATAGTAAATGCAATTGTCAGGATTAACATTCATCCGTGATCGATCATGTGATGATCGTTGAACTGACAAATCAGTGGCAAAGAAGATGTTTGGATGGGTGACAATGTATTAGAAATACAATTTAGTATTTATGATCTCACTACAACGTCATGAAAAAAATAAAAGCTGTTATTTTTCGACTCAATTGAGTGTTTCATAATCTAGTTGGGCCTTTATATGCAAACGGTTTGAAAGCTGTGCTCTTTATTTTCAAGTAAACATATTTCTACTTCTCCCATTTGTAAGATAATTTTCGAAAATAGTCAATAAAGACATGAGAGATATTATTATAGACTCTTTAAGAGCAGTGGAGGGTCATTAGAAATGATAATTATGGTGATCATATCAGTTTTTATTCACTAATATATGTATATATAACAGGATTGTATATGATCAGCATGATTACTTGGCGATATCTGACCTCCAGATTGCCTATTGATGTTTATATATGAAGGATTTATTATCATCAAATAATAAACTATGCAAACACCATACGCCAATAATATAAAACTCTCGTTATCAGCAATTGATAGGGCAGAAGGAAAATCCAATGTTGAGCTAGATCAAATAGAGAGTTTTTCAATTCCACAGGGATAACTGCTGTTCTGCCAACTGTATCCGATTGAGGAAAACATCCATTCTGATAGAAATGAGCCATTAATTCATCCTTTTCAACCCATCTATCAAGTACCCATTTATTGAAAGCTTGCTCGTCGTCCTTTGGAATATCACTGACTTTAAAGCGGCGAACATGGATGTTGATCTTCTTTGGAAAGTCCTTAAAGAAAAATATGCCCTGGATCGTATAAACTTGCTCTGGTATATCGGTTGGCTTGATTCCTGAATAGCCGATTGTAAAATCGTACATATATTCAACACTCTCATCCAAAGTGGCTGTACACAGCTTTAATCCAGTTGAACGAGGTAACAGAGTATATCTGTTGTCTTTCTATATTTGATTGAATCACAACGTTTTAATCTCTGTCATATTCTCCTTTCCTATAACAATATCAGCTTTTTATAAGCTACATACCAGGTCATTCTTTTCAGCATAATCCTTTGAACGCTTGCGTGTGGAATTGGAAACGACTAAATCACACAAACATACACACACATTTATCTTAGTACTTGGTGCACTATAGCAGTTACCTCCTCCATCCATTTACCTGTTCCTTCGGGAAATAAAACGAGCCACATAGGTTGATCATTTTTCTTTGATCGTTCCAAATTATTTACGATATTGTCTTGGTCTAATGCTAACTTTCTCTTTAAAAATATAAAGTCAAAGAAGCGCATGCCCTTTATATTTTAATAAGGAGAGAGTGGGTGTATGTTTTGTTAGCACGTGCCAATTCTAAAAATATAACAATTTATATTACCCTATAACCAATTATTAGTAAAATATATAGACCTTTCATATCGTAAGATGAACAAGAAACTTACATTCCATAAACAGGTAAATATTTCAAACTTTCCTTCAATATAATCTTGACTGCACCATGAGCATTGGCAAGATAAGCAACGCACCAAATATAGATCCAATCAGCATAAATCTATTTTAGCGTTTAAGAAAAATTGGTACCTGATTTAATACAAGCATAGCTGGATGAACTTACTTGATGGTTTGCAATAGCTATTATTCTATTAGGAAAGGACAGGCCCTTAACCATACCCTTTTCGTCCTTTTGTAATATTTCATCCATGGATTCGCCACAGCTATCATCAAAGGTAAATACGAGGTCTGTGGGCGCAAAGTATTGAACTATAGCTACTAAGTTTTGTGACCATTGACGCATTGTATATGCTATGAACTGGCGATAGTGTTTATATGAAAATGGATATATGAACACTGAGAAAACTTGTGTGAAAACGACACATGTCGATTGGAAAAAGAGCCCAAAGTTAACGATCAGTATATCGACAATGGCTCTTGGGGTCCATTTAAATTCGGTTTCTATAGTTGCCATGACGACAATAAAAAAAAAAAATAAAGATGATGAGCAGAGAATAAACTAATATAAAAAGATTACGTGCTAAAGGCGAATGGCATCATATGCATGTTTTATATTCATAAATAAAGCAAGTGGGACTGCGTGATCATGAGACGGTATTTTAAATAAAAGATGCTGCAAAACTTTTTTCCGTTTGTCTTGAAGAGCTTCAGAGAGGGCATTTCTGGCGCATGAATACTTCCTTCCACAGCTATTTAGTTTTATTTAAATTTTAAAAATAATAGATCATTTTCTATCTAAAAACAAAATCGATGAATAAAAATAAACAACTTACATTGTCATGTACCATAAAAAAACAACGATAAAGGCTGTTAGCTTTTGCTACAAAAGCACACCGATGCTTCAACATTGAAAAAAGTACTTCTACCATTGTAAATTTATAGGAACTAGCCAGAAAGAACCATACTGAATTTTAAGTTGTCAATCATTATATAGTTTACTCAATTCATTATATTTTTGAAAAGAAAAATAAGAAACTGCTTCATATATTTTAACTGAAATTCAGCCTTAAGATGCAACTATAAAATAATATTTAATTGATATCAGAATATACACATGAAAGAAACTAGACACATATTAGTAAAGAATAACATAGATCTTAGATATTTTTATATCATATTAATGGCGTCATTAGTGTTGTTCAATGGATATTATTTATATTGATTTTTCTATTGTAAATTTTTGATGCTTGATAGTTTCATGTTACCTTAACTATATACATTTTAAGTTTGTAGCCAGGGGAGCTAAATACCACAGAATTGCTTTCGGTAAGTAGAAAGTTCGCTTGAATTAAAAAGCGGCCGTACCATTCCGCCACCCTTACTCTAATTAACGATAGTAATTCTCTAATAAGTGAATGCATACATGATATTTATCATCATAGGCATCCAGTTGACTATGGTGCACGGGCCTATAATCGACACCATTTTATCAGAAAAAGAGAATATTTGTAAAAAGGGGGAATTAAGAAGCTGCTAAACGCCGAGAAATGAGTGATCTGTTGCACAAATCAAAGGAGAGGCGTAAAATTCAAATTCAAAATCAATGAAAGGTCCACAAAAATAAGTTCGTACTACTTTATGTGTGCATGCGTTGTATAGTGGAGACGGCTATTCCTGGTTTGGGATCTCCATTTCTGCTGCAAGATACCTAGACCTCTCTGTTATTTTTAACTTTATAGATTCAGCATCCTATCATTGTCTATCACCATCCTTTTTACAATTCTTCAAGTTCAATACCATTATATTCTATATACGTGTCCTAAATGAGCTCTATGAATCAACAGAGCTCTGATTCATCATAATATTAAAAGGAGACTGGTTAAAATATTCTATGAAGCATAGTGTTGACCCCTTTCGTATGAGACCCATTCGGGGTATTCCTAAAAGAATACAAGGTCAGATAAAGTTTACAAAAAACGGAAGAAGTCGTGAAACAGTCGAAGCTACTTACAGCATATGTAGACAGGGCCCCAGCACAAGTACAAGAATATGAAGATGATTGCTTACGATCGACATTTATTATGAGAAAAACTTTTTCGTAGTAAAAACAATCTATATAAAAAGAGAGTATATTTTCCTACAACTTTTAGTTTTTTTTTTTCCCTTTTTCTCACTTCCAAAATTTGTATAAAACATTTTATTATATATCACCAATTATAAATCTAATGGAAACTATGGCATACGAAAGGCTTTATAATAGAGTAGATACCCAGTCTCGCCCCTCTCCATTTCGAAGTAATTATACCCCGTATGATCTTACTGAAGAGAATGTATCAAAAGTGCTATTCGCCGATCCCTCTAATACTCCTCTGGCACGTTTCTGTAATGAACTTGAATGCTCTACAATATACTCTTCAAGTACCAATTCCTCACAGAATCAAAGTAGACTCACAACTGCAGACAGTGTTCTGGAATCACCCCGGGTCCTACCCTTCCCTTATCACAATGATTCTTATTTTCTACCTACAGCCGAGCATGACTACCCAGGAGGTTCTACAAATGATACATCTTCTATGGCCAACATCTCCATCGGATCGCGCCAAACCAATTTACGTTCGACTGGAAAGTGTAGTATGGACTCCATTAATATACAAGCACTTCTTAGCCTGCGCTCTGAAGAAACTACCACCAAAAATAGAAACACTGTCAATGTTAATGTAGTACCAAGAGATTTTACACCATTACGTTCTCGCCGAAATAGTTTCAAAAGTAATGGTGTTAATGACCAGAAAAAATATAGGTTGAGGTTAAAACCAAAGATTTTTTTCCTAAACAGAAAAAAGGCGCCATTAAGGAACATCAGGTATTGTTCTACTATTCATTCATCTACTTCAGAGACACGCAAGGAAGAGCTTGAACAGGTTCCTGAAGAAAAGTCAATGATGATGGTACCTTGGTATAAAAAGGTTCTTAAGCTCTTCAAAAGGTCAAGAAAGATGAGCAAGATGTCAATGTCTGATTCCCCTAATGTTTCATATGCAAAGTCTGTTATCTGTAACTAATATGGATTACTTCAGCACTTTTTCATTATCATCCTCAGAATATATGCCACAACCAACCCATTTTGGCTTCTAGGAATTCTACATTAATTCATCTTTCTATGATCTTCTTTTTCATCTGTATTTATCACACAACCTTAAACATGAATTCCCCTCCCCATACTTGTATCTAACATCCATTTCACTCATTTTCAACTCAAATATTTCCTGCAACCTTCGACTTTTGTCATCCACATAAATATTTTGCAGTGCGATGAATTACTACTTTTATCTTCATATTATCATATCTACCATATTCGTATACTCATATTCGCTTATATAAAGTTTAGTTTTATCTTTAAAAACATCAGTTGTTGTACAATGATTCGGAATATCTTTGAAAATACCGTGAAAGTAGTCCTGTAACAAATTCATGGAAAAAAAATTGCAACACTATAGCAGAAAGCAGAGTTTTAAATTATAAGGAAGAAGCACCATAAATCAAGTTTTGCTTTCCAAAGACCATGTATAGAGATCTAAACCAATCATTTTGAAATAAAGTTTTATTTTATTTTACCGTTCTGCCAAAAAAAAAATTCTCTAAATTTTTGAAAATATAAATGTTGATAGAATAAACGGGAAAATCAAATAAGCTAGCAGCTGGATTTATTCAATTGGTTATTTCCATGTCCACGTCTTGATTATCTGGATTCTGTTTAGTCTCTTGATCCTCTTGCCATTTTGCTTCCTCTTGAGCTTCCTTTTGTTTCGGCTGGGAAGATGCCTTTTTCAAATAACGTTCGTTGATTTTATCAAGCCACATCTTCACTCTCACTTCAGCATTTGCGTCTTTTGCAGCCAGTGCCAAACACCCAGCCCAAAAAAATCCAGATTCCTTATCACTTCGAGCTAATAAATTAATGGCATTTCCTATTGAACCATCCACTTTTGATAACAAAAAGCTACGAGGCATTAGCTTCATGTATATAACCAAAAGACCTGTGTCATATTATTTCATTGCACGATGCTTACCAGGTTGCTGCTAATTGATCCTGCTCTCCTTTTTGTAAAATGGAAGCCCACTCGGAAAAGAGGGTGGGTATTATTGGATCCACAGAGGGTAATCTCAACTTTGCTAAAGCAATGGCCTCTCTATTGTTTTCTTTCAATTGAGTATTCACAACTTTTGGTGCTTTTTTTTTTGTTACCTACCGATACATTTTTTGTCGTCGATAAACATCAATGGCTTCATATATACATGAACAAGCCATAAAACATGTTGCTGCAAGGTGATATTGTTTTAATTTTTCCATTTTTTCTGCTTGGATTTTCATCTTTTTTAGCCAGGCCTCTTTACCATCTAAAAAAAAAGGTATCATATTAAGTTAAGCCATAAAATTTAAAAGTCTATTTACCTATTGGACTAAGTGCTAGCGTTACCCAGTCCATCAAGTAGCTTGAATTGGAATCTGTTTCATGTGCAGAGAGTTCGCCAAACTGGCTTCTCATCATATTCAGTGCCAATTTGATACACTCGTCATTGACCAAATCATTCTTTAAGGAATAGCCCAATTGAGGGGACTCTGAGCGATTTTCCTCATATAATCCATTCACTGGTGACGATATCTTTTTAGTGCTCTGTTTTATGTCTCTTGACCTTTACACATTACCTTCCATTCCAATCAAGCGTCTCATGTCATTTTTGTCACCGAATAAAAGATTATATGTAGATTCCTGAGTTTGTATAGTTGCATATTTTACTACATTGGGATCCTCGCTTTGCGTCTCGCTAATCTGGCTCAGTAGAGTGTTTCGAGCAGTTTCTACGTCTTCTTCGCTCAGTATTGATTTTGCTATCGTCATACAAAAATGCTCCTTTTTAGTTCGGCTGGTGGTATTTTCGGTATTTGCTGATACTTTTAAACCAGCAATGTTCGCAGACGCAGCCTCTGATTTTCTTTTTTTGTTTGGACTTTGCAATGTATTAGAACCTGAATTTGGTGTAGAAGCAGTGGAAGCTACTTCCGATACTCGCTTGTTTTTGTTATTGTTCAAAATCTGCCTTTCTTTATCATGCATTGAGGGATGTGCTTTTTTGACAAAAAAGAAGGGTTTTAGGATAATGACTTTTCAAATTTGATAATAAGCTTACATTTTATTTCGTTTATCTTGCAAGGAAAATCCTTGTAGTTCCAATGATATATAAATCGATCTTCACTTCCACTAAACAGCTTATCGTGATCTATTTTATCCCAACATACTGATAAAACTTTACTTCTATGCTTGTCGAAAAGTGCCAACATTTCCTTGCTTTCTATGTTCCACACTATGACAAAGTTATCATCTGCTGCCGACGCAATCAAAGCTTCATTTTCATGAGAGCTCCACGTTATACTATTGACTTTCTTGGTATGGGCCTTCAGCTTACAATGGCCCTCTGTTTGGGTAATAGGAACATCTTGTACCGAAATAATAGGTTAGTAAGCAGCCATTTCGGAAAATCCGTTTGTATACCTTTTACTGCATCAATATCAACATCACTTATACAATGAATAACAATAACGCCCTCCTCACAGCCAGATGCCAGCCATACTTTGCCCTTTATACCTGGAATAAAGAATCGTTTATATTAGTAAGGAGCATTTTATTCATCTCATTACATACGTTTCCACTCTAGTGTTGTGATCTTTTGGCGTTGACAATTTGAAATATAAATTAACCTTAGAGTGCAAAGCTGATATACTTCTACAATACCGTCAGTATGACCGAATGCAATAAACTCTGCCTGTTCGTCGATCCCCAGCTGACATCGATATGTATTAGCTTTGGCGTTTTGAATAACAGCCCATGCTTTGTTTCGTTCATCTAGTCTTTCATTGAAGTTTATGGGTGGAGCTTGTGGTTTATTCGAGTCGTAAACATGAACTCTACCATCTTGGCCACAAGATAGCATGGTATCCGTCATTTCCTCATCTTCCAACACATGTGCCAAGTTCAGTCCCCATGAAATCGAGGGTGTCCCTTGCGATTTGTGATAAACTCGAAACGTCTTTGAACGCTGGTTCACTGTATCGTACAATCCGAGATGACCATATTCATTTCCAAATGCGAGCACACCGTCTTTGTTGGGGTGCCATTTAACCTAATCACCAGTTATTCTAAGCCATGAAGGATGTATTTTCATTCATTACCTTTCCAATTTTTCCTTGTAATCCTTTCCATAAAACAACAGCACTATAGTATTCATTTGGATCCTTCGAGTTCATAATCAAGTTTTTATTTGAAAAATTCCACAACTTGATCGAGTTATCGCCCAGTCCAACAGCAACTTGTCCGGTATTCCAACTTGGTATGTCCATTGAATAAGGATATGCGCTCTGTGCCTTTATGGTTTGTACACGCTTCACTTTTTTAACAGCCCATTTTATTATCTGCTTATCGAGTGATGTTGAAATAAAGTATTTTCCATTATCCAACCAGTCAATAGTGAATACGTTTCTATTGTGTTTATCAAATCGCTCAGCGTTGCAGATACGTGGTTTACCCCGTTTCGATACATCAAACGGAACAATAAGTCCACTAAAAATAGCATATATATCATTAGTCTTGGGCATATACAAACATGTGTGCTACTTACATGTATGAAGAAATGTAAATCTTGAATGGAATTGACGGAGACCAGGATACTTTGACCCAAACCGAGGATTTTTGTTGTTCTGTTGTTTGTGCTGAAGGAGGCGGTAGTTTTAAGACGGCATACTTTGACTCGCTTGGGAATGACCAGATACATATCTGAGCCAATCTCTTGGTGGTGGTCGCCAAAAGTGGCCATTCATCTGAAGAGGTTAATTTTTGCCAGTCTAAAGAGTTGACTACATCGTTATCATTTGCTAGTTGATATACTGTTTTAGTCTCAAGATTCTCGTCAATCGATTCTACAAAGACCATTCCATTGGCGTATCCTACAGCGACGTAATCCGTGTTTTGATATTGAACTGTAGAAATACATGTGATTTCTGACTTTACTTTGGTCGAAAATGTTCGTTTGGTTCCGAATGACTCGGCGACAACGAGTTTACCAGATTTGTCGCCTAAAAACAGCGCTATGATTGAGTATACCTTTTTCCCGCTTTCAATAATGAAATAGAAATTACCTGATATGATGACATTTCCTTGACGTATGCATTTTAAAGCTGTTATTGCAGCCTATTTTCAAATTGAATTAACCAGTTAAAGTTCTGATCCTGGTTATTATGATATTGTATTTACAGAGTGTATTTTATGAAGTGTGATGGGTGTGCCATGTAATATATTCCAGCTTCGCACTACTTTGTCGTCGCCTCCAGTAAAACAGAAAACCTCATGACCTGCTATTGCCTGTATTTTATCACTCGAACCAATAAACGAATTAAAGTACTTGAAGCTGTCTAGATCTAGCACCACAATGTAATTGCGGGTTGCATACATGAAAAAGTGTGGTTCAATCACTGCTGTAACATTAGAGGAGTACCAGTTTTGTACTGGTGGGTAACAGCTGTACTTTGGATAACGATCTGCTAGATTCATATACAAACGACACGTTCAAAAGCAATTGTTTTGAAAGATTTCACTTTCTGTTTTTATATCTTTTGAAGGAAAAAGTTATATTTCACGTGACCAATGTTGTAACACAATTGGCTTCTAGTGTTCAAAGATATTCTAGAGTGGTAGGAGCAAAGCATAGCTCTTTTTACCGTGTTGATTATAGGTTGTTTTTCCTTACAGGGAACCGGAACTTATTAAATTGCTGACATTGTTTGGTAATAAAATCGATTCAGCAATATCTTTAACAATAGAAGTAAGCATAGGTTTTTGTTTTGAATTTAAAAATAAATACCAAACAAACATGCAAAGATAGATATTCAGAGCAATCTTTATGTTGTATAAATGGCACCTGATAGCGTTGGAATCAGGTCAAACACAAACTTAATTATCACACAGGAATATGCGCCCACTATTGATTTATGAATTTCTGATCTATATTATTACATTTAGCAAATAATCTCCCTAGCATACTGAATAGAGCTCTCAAATGTATCAATATGCAATACTTTAAGACTTATTCTACAGTTTTATATTTATTAGCAACGAAAATAGTGAGTTAAGGAGTGTAATCTCTAGCATACTCTTTATATAAATTAAAGTCGCTGTACTTGATTTTAAAAAAGCAACGTCCTTAGGGTCACAAAGCACTAGAGAGAGTTAAATGAAATTGGGAAATGGTTCAAGTAGGTAACAAAATCAAGTATTTAAATATGAATCAGACCAAAAGAATGACGAGAAATAGCCTACCATTAATACCCTATGTGGTCTGTAGATCTGCACAGCTCGGTATTTTACGGAGAGGCAGGTCTAGGCTTTTGCAAAAGTTGAATAGTAAGACGGCTACTCTATATGTTGAGGGAATAAAAACAATCAAGCATACATTGTTCTTTTGCGAGTATTTAGTCCCATTTATATAGATAAACGCCGATAAAACAGTTCGTTTATTTGAAGAATCTGCATATTGACTCATCATCACGATATACTTCATGTTTTAAATACAATGTTTTTTATTTACAAAATTTCGATCAAACTTATTATCTATAACAGTTAAATAAACAAAACTTAACCTCGATAGGTGCTAAAGATAAGGTAGTAGTATGTATCTACTCTCTCTCTCTCTCTCTCTCTATATATATATATAATAATAATGCTCTGATGAAACCATCTACTAATTTATATTTTTACCTACAGCTCTACTTATTTAATTGTATTGAGGACACTATAATTTATTTTATTCAATTCGGATTGTCCCGCTCACCTTGAGATAAAGGGTCCACATCGATCCTACTGCTTTATTTTCGAGTAATTGGACCATTTTCATTATCACTGAATCAGTTTTAGTTTTGGGGGGAATTCAGCCTTAGCAAACACAGTACACAGCTTTGTTTTAAAAATAAATTATTCACATGGTATCGGTGAGAATTTCTATGAACTTCTTTTTATCGAAGAATAAAAACGTATACAGCAATGCTTTCAATAGAATACATGTTAATGTTTCTAGAAAATGATTTAATATTTGGTATCGATAGTCTCAGGTTTTTGCACAAACAAAATAGAAAAAAAAAAAAATAAACATTACACTTTACTTTTTTAATAAATATTTCGTTCTTTAAGAAGCAAGAACAAACTTTAAATTGACATTTTTATTTCTGGCTAACGTAAGCCATTTGTTCTAAATTTAGGATTGCATCACACATATTCCATGTCGTAGAGAAAGGAAGAGAGAAAAATAAAATGTGGATCTCAACCATCCTAAACTTGTTAAGCATCAACCTTACAATAAGAAGAGAAAGAGAAAGAGCAAAGTATTAAAAATATCTGCCATGATCATTTCTTAAGAATCCAATCAATTGGTTTTTTGCCAATCAAAAAGCGTCTTAAAAAGGAAAATATTTGTTTTGCTGTTGATTGGAGTTATTCATTTGTTAGAGTGACAACCATTAGCAAGATGTAGATGAATTTTGTTTCCCCACTGTACCACAATCAACGGTATTGTAACTCCTTGTGCGATATCTTTTTTATTTTTTTTTTTACATTCTTTTACTTTTTAAACTCTTATTCTCTTTCTTTTTCTCTCTACCTCTATCACTTTTTTCTTTTTTACAATTGTAATCTATTCTAATAGTTTTGATATCCCAATACAACTCAATGAGTGTTTGTCCACCTGTTGCTAATGCCTCTCCTTATATTGAATGGGTTCATGCAAGTGATCTTTTTTAAATATAAAATTTTTCTATTTTTGTGGATGCTGAAACTAAAATTCGCTCCATTTAATTATTCTTCCCAACCTGTCAAGGGCACAGATTTCATTATATGAGAAAATTTCTAATACTCGTTTTAATCAATATAAAAAATAGTCTATCTTTGGCACTTGTGTCTACGGTTATAAAGATGCAGCAAGTATCCTCTTAGGCTATTTCTCAATATTTTGTTGGCTTAATGCTCAGATCCCGTAAGTATTAAGCTTGAAATGTTGTTGTTTGTGTACTAAAGCCTATATCATTTTTTAGCCAAATGTGGGAGAACTATAGACTTAAATCAGCAGATGGTCTCAGTTGCTACCTTCTGTTATTTTGGTTGGCAGGTAGAATATAGGAATAATAAAGTTTTAACTTGATACATAAAAAAGGGATAAAACCAGCAAGGGAAAAAGTAATCTAAGGTTTTTTTTTTTATAAAATTTATAGGTGACCTTATAAATCTCTATGGGTGCTACTTAAATAATCAATTACCTTTCCAAAAAGTATTGGGGGCCTATTTTGTAACAACGGACATCATTTTACTTGTTCAATACTTTTACTTTGGAAAGGGCTCCAATGACAGAACAGAAAATGTTCTGAACTTAATTTACTCTCATGACCAGTCAAATGATGCATTTGATGAGCTCTCGCCGTTTATGGATATGACTGAACCTTTGGAGATGACAAAAACAATTGAAGATGTAATTCCCACAAGAAACTATGGATCATTCGGCAATAAAAGTAAATCCGCAACAACCTTCATGGCCATATTTTTATTTGGAACGCAAGTTATTACGGATAGTCCTCAAACCCAGATCACAGGAGATTCTACTGTTACAGTTGGATGGATTTTAGGATGGGTTTGTGCAACATTCTACCTGGCTTCTCGTGTCCCGCAGATCATTAAAAACTATAAACGTCACTCAGTACAGGGAATCTCACTGGCTCTTTTTACTTTTGCTGTGTGTGGAAATCTTTCCTACGCTTTGAGTATATTACTACATCCTGGTCATACAAGAGAGTCATTTATGTTGTCGTTACCATATATGGTAGGTAGTTCAGGCACATTATTCCTGGATGCAATCATTTTTGGTCAATATTTGTACTATACACGAAAAACAAATGTTAACTGTCTTGCATGAAAAAAAAATGATAAAAAAAGCTAAAAATCAATAAAAAAGATTAAAAACAATTAAAAATGATCACAGACTAAAAGAAATTTTAGTATATTTTGGTGGCAAAATGTAATCATTTTGTCTTACGTGCATGCTCATGAAAATGCTATTTATTTTTGCTCATAATTTCTGCAAGGCAATCAGGAAAACAAATTTGTTGATCCTAAAATATTTTTACGTAATGTAGCCTCAAGACAAATTAAGGTCGTAGATATATATATGATGATAAAGTTACAAATATCTGATGTTCATTATCGTATATTTC
>VCJC01001197.1:19285-31248 GCA_024140195.1 Backusella luteola | reverse complement strand
GAAAAAAAAAAAAAAAAAAAAAAAAAAAGACTTGAAATAGATATACTCTAAACTTTTGCAGCTATAGATTGGATCGTCTTAAAAAGCACGTTTCCAAAAATTAGATTCATATGTTTTTATTAGAAATACAAAAAAGGACACATTTTACCAAGAAAGTGCTTCCTTGTACCACCTTTGATTTTTTTTTTCATCTTTGAATCTGAAACATGATGTCTTTTACTCAATAATAATAAATAAACTGTTAATCACTGTCATATCTTAGACATCTGGAACTTATTAAAAAACGGCTGTACAAAATGATACTTTCTATAATAATGTATAGCAAAGCTATTTGTTCAATGAATTCAGCCTGAGAGAATAATGACTCATGTTGATTGTCATAGACGTGCTAATATATATACTTGCTTTTTCTTTTGTTTCTATACACAATAATACTTTTTAATTTTCTTATACCACCTAGTTGTAAACATTTTGCTTTAACAGCTCTTTAAATCCTTCTAGATTCGGAGCTAATCTATTTTGGAACATGTAAATCGTAGAAGTTCCAAAGTTTCTGTCTAATCAATAGCTTGAATTACAATAAAAGTAATGCATTAATGATTTATTACTTTCCAAATCCGGGTCATCACTTTTTTTGTAGAGTAATACACACGTCTGGCAACAATATAAATGACTTTTTACCGTTTTCTCCGTCTATCTCTCCCTCTCCTGCATTTTATTCTAAATTATTGCTAAACATAACCCCTCGGCCGCTCCCCTTAAACTCCTTCTTTATCTGACTCTCCTTTTAATTTTCGCTCATTTTATTTAAAAAACGTTATCAATAATCAATTACTATAAAAAGGCACTCTTTATTTATATTTTCTTCTTTTCTTCCTTTTCATTATTTCAATACACATATATAAACCTCTCATCATTTTTAATTATATTACTTACTTGGCGTTCCTCAACTAAGTGTATTATTAAAGATGTCTGTTTATAACACCTTTTGTCCCCCAAAGAAAATAATCAGGTTATTGTGGATATCGATTGTTTTAATTTGTGTTTTTTTCTGGACACATTTTCTTTATACTTATACGGATGATGGTAAACAAGCCCATTTTCCAAAACAACTACACCATGTTTTCCATACCAATTCCACCAAACATCGTTACGATTCAACTCTTATCAAAGGTAACATTTATGAATAAAGTAAAATAAAAACCCAGAGAAACCTAATTAAAATCTATATTAGATTCAGAGCACCAACTTAGTTTTACAAAGGATTTAGGTCTATTCAAAATAGAGGGTCATGACCAGGGGGAAATAAAAAACTTGTTATCAAATGTCACAGTAGAAAAAGTTGTAGATGCTACCGCAATTCTGTATACGTCAGACAAGCAAAGTATTGACAATACAAAATCTCAATTAAACCATATACTATCTCAAACGAGCCATCCAAAGAAAATCTGGATACTGTGCTACTCATGTAAAAAACCAAGGAAGATAGAAGAAACTTTAATTAAAATGGTCACTAGCTACCAAGGAGTCGAGTTAAATGTTAAGCAAGTATATCAACTACCTCTCTGGGAAGGATTCGATGAAACAACGCAGTGGATACAGCAGTATAATATCGATACAGAATATGCGTGGATACTTGAACCTGGTTTTTCCCCTAGCTCGAGTTATTTCTACTCAATGTATGGGCTTCTCCAAACAAAAGAGTATCAATCGAGCCTGATCGGAACGGAGGGCTCCTTGCTACCACCTGCTGCTACTCTGGACAACATTGGCAACACAATTACTTGCTTATCAAAAGTTAAACAAAGTCAACCAGCAGATATGATTCATGGCTCTTGGTTGTTGCATTCACAATGGATCAACCTTTTCAGAGAGCATCCCAATATTAACCGATTACCCTTATCTTATTATATCAGCCACACATTGCTATACTATCATGACATCTCCACGGTCTTGTTACCAAGTCAGACCTTGGACTCCGAGGAAACTGTAAAAGATGAAGATACCGCAGTGTTATGCAGATCAGCTCAGTCTCTTTTTAAATTTCCATTAAAAGAAAGCCCGTTTCCAACCACTCGAGACTATCAACGTGTATCGGGTAAAGGACCCGAAGGTCATGTTGCAATTGTAATCCATGGTCAGAGGCAACTCTCAGCAATGATGCCACTTGTGAAACGATTTCTAGCTCAACAAAAGGAAACCCTTATATCCATCATCATTTATGGGGACATTTCAACACACGACCTCAAAACAAAATTGCGACAAATCAGCTATTCGACAGAAAATGTGATGATAATATCGATATCAGATTCTACTAAATCTGCTGACAACATTTTTAAAATGACGCGTCTTTTGGAAGTCATCCATCCTGATGTCACTCTTCAAATCAAAGAAGAGACGTTACACTATCATGCCGTTGTCGAAGTGACAAATTATCAACACATCACTTGTATCAGCTTATTAGAAAATGAAATCAAGTACGGATTATGGATATCAGATCTATCAGTTCAATCCCTCAAAGGTATATATTTTTTTATTTATTTGTTTGTTTGATGTAAATTTAAGGTTTCTAACGTTATAATTACAGCTTGGAACGACGTTAAAATAGATCTTGTGGCAATTACAGATCAACGTGTTAAATCGCTTGGTCGACTGCTCTCTTCGCTAAACAATGCATTTTACCTTGGAGATAAGAACGTAGAAGTGGCAATTCACATGGAGAAAACCTCAGATAAAGAGACACAGAATATGGTCCAAGACTTTCATTGGGAGCATGGGCAGAAAAAAATCCGTCATCGTATTAGAAAAGGTGGTCTGATGCCTGCTATTGTTGAATCCTGGTATCCTGCTAGTGACGATCATTATGGGGTTATCCTTGAAGATGATATTGAATTGTCACCCTTCTTTTATATTTGGACTAAGTACTCCATCTTAAAATATCGCTACGGTTATGAAGGAGATAAACACAAAAAAATATATGGAATTAGTTTGTATTCTCCTCGCAATTTGGAACTTTTGCCTGCAGGTCGAGTGCCATTTTCTCCGGAGCCAGTCTTGGAAAATGGGGGCTACAACAAACGAACACCCTATGTTACACCAATTCCTTGTAGCTGGGGCGCCGTTTACTTTCCAGAGCATTGGCGTGAATTCCACAACTACCTGACGAACCGCCTAGACGATAATGGATTTGAGAAAAAGATGTACAATATCACGGTTCCCAAGAGTCGCTCAGAGCGATGGAAGAAGTCATGGAAGAAATACTTTATCGAGCTTGTTTATTTGCGTGGTTACGTGATGGTGTATCCAAATTTTGAAGCATTCGAGTCATTCTCCACTAATCATCTAGAATACGGCACGCACGTGAAAAAGGGTAAGAAGGACAGTCGAGCACAAGCAAAGATTGACGCTTTTCGGGTGCCACTCATGCAAAATGATCACATACTCGACCAATTACCCGAAAACCGACTTCCAAATCTTGATAAGCTTCCCGTTCTGAATCTCTGGGGTCAGCTCGAGCCTTCTCTTGATACCTTGGATGAAGTAGGTTCTAAATGGCATCCAAGGGTTTCTAGCTGCGAAAGAATCGGCTCTAATTTTGATCCAAGTGACTTATTCTGTCCATTCCCTGAAAATTAAAAAAGGAAATATAAAAAAGCATGCAGCAAGGAGAAAGTAATTTTTCCTTATTTTGTACATAATGATAAATCTCTATATACATAAAATAAACAATAAACAAACATAATAAAAAAAAGTATGTGCTATCACAAAATTTATCTTTTATCGTTGTGATATCCACGAAGCATTATGCATACTTATTAGAATGGCCTAATTTAACCCTGCTAACCTTAAAATATCGGCCATTCTATTTCTCCTCTCCCCCATATCAGACTATGAAAACGAGTGGAAAGGTTGCTTTAGTTTGGTTTTGGTTTTGGTTTTCTATTCATTTATATAGCACCTAGCAAACAGTACTCTGTAGAGGTTTTGAAAAAAAAAACAAATGTTAATGGAACCAGCACATGCTATACAAGCTTAAAAGCATGCACTAAACTATAAGATCCAGATAATTACAGAGCATCCTGCTCTTAAAACCACAGTAAAGCAGCCAGGCATTGTTAGATGCGTTTGGAGGTGATGTATTGAAGAGTATGCAAAAAAAGGGAAAATTGGATACAAGATTGTCCTTCCTTTACTCAAGAGGAGGTCGTTTCTATCCAAAATATTATTGATTTATAATTTTTTGTTTATTTAATTTTTTTTATTTTTTGTTTTTTCTTATATATATTTATCCATCAATATGGCCAGTCTTATTAATAGCGATACGCGTATCAAGTAATATTAAGTGGCTTTAGCCCTAGTAAAATACTAAAAACAAACGCTTATTCTATTTTAGAGTGAGCTCAGTGCTTAACAGAGACAATGCTAGTTTTGGAAAGCAACACATGATTGATGGAAGTGAAGAGACATGCTGGAATTCTGAGCAGGTAGTGTGTCATGATGAAATGAGCAACAATTCAGAGATTAAGCCCACTTGCAATAGGGTCTTCCCCAACACATTCTGCTCGATTTTGCATCCCTTGTCTCGATTGAGACGATTGCATTGACTTTTCAGGGTGGCTTTGTTGGAAAAACATGCGTTGCTTTGGGCAGCACAGAAGGCACACCCAATGATTACAGCGTCAACATCGGGCAATTTTACCCCGAAGACATCAACTCGCTCCAAACATTCAGCTTTGATGCAAGCGAGCCCTTGAAGAGATTAAAGATTGTATTTGAAGAAAGCACAGATTTTTATGGACGTATTACTGTTTACAAATTAGATGTTATTGGAAAGAGTGTTTAAGAATAAAAGTGATTATGCGACACCAGCAGCATTTCTGTTTTTAAAACCGTAAATGCCCAACCAAATAATGATGATAACTAAACCTATTGTACAAGCACCAAGATAGAATTGGAGCACCATGCGTCTGCCCATTGTTAATAAGCCTCCCCGTGGCAGTCCCTTTTGATTGAAAAGCATCATGGCTGTGCAAATGCTCCCAATCACAAGAGTGTACGCTAATCCTACAATCAAGCCCGCAGGAAACTCGATGGCCACGCCTGCTAGCAACAGGCCATAGAAGACAATGCCAATACACCACACAATCCTGGTTGCCCGTGGCAATGGTCCATGCACCTGGCTTCTAAACGCAAATAACTGCACCCAACTCATTATCATTGCACCTGCGGCATACATGTAATGGGCAATATCGTGCTCCCAAAGGTTTCGCATGTTGGAGTACATTTCTTCCAACACCGGATACTGCGCTACTAGTTCGGGGTGCGCAATATTAAAGTCTTGTATCGGATGCTATCATTCCACTATAAGTTGTATGCTTTTTTCCATTTTGTACCTATTTTTACCTTAAACATGGCTGCAGCCAGATGAATACCATGTCCCTGAACATAAATACCGGCCCCAATCGACCACAGCAGCCAAGTAACGCTCCGCTCGCTCAGAGCACCCCCTTTTTTGTATCGAAAACGATGAATGTGGTGTTCCGTTATTGTCCAAATATAGAGCTATACTTACAGTAATGTGATCTTCCGCCACTGGTCATGATATCGGCTCTGGTAATAACGAACAAATTGAGTGGCAGTGTGATGATAGGGTCGAACAATCGCCAGAGAGCATCCCCTGGAAACCATGGAGTGACGTTGGGAATATCTGTGACAACTGGCACTACCGTCATAAGTAATATAAAAAACGAAGCCCCAAGCATCAGCCAGGCCAAGCGGTTGTCTTCTAAATGTATGTCCTGGTAGGAATTACGCATTGGCAATGCTCCCATTCTATCATCTTGTTCCTCTTGGCTCGCTCCAATTTGCTGCTCATCGTCATCAGAATCGACATAGCTTTCTAGTGGTTTTCTCGTGTAAACCGAAGGCAGCTCATAATTGTCATGAGGCATTTTGTTGCTTGGTTGGAAATGACAAGAAAATAGAAGCAATAATCATTAAAAAAACCAAGACTTGAGCATAAAAAAAACTATTGTTCGGGAAATAATTTATCCTTTTATTTGTTATAAAAACGAAAAACTATTTTCTTAGTAAAATTAATGGAAAGTGTTTGTGTAAAAAACTTCAGTTTTCTTGAATCCATTAAACTGGGATGCAGCACAGATAGTGTAAGCACCCATGTTTTCAAAGTAGAGCCAATCTCCTGGCTCAAGAAGAGGCAACTTGGTAGACTTGTTTAAGCAATCGATCGAGTCACAGGTGGGACCCCAAGTGCTACACTCATACTCCTCCTCGTCAAGGCGCTCGCCAAAGACAAACTTGCTATCCTTGGACAATACAAGAGGCTGGACGACCTGGTGATCAAAAATGATATTGTTGAAGGATCCGTAGCAACCATCGTTCAAGTAATACATGTATTGAGGCTTGGCGCTGTCAGTGGCGACAGTTCTTCTGCCAATGATGTTGACGCATACAGTGAAAGCAGAAGCAACAAAGAAGCGGCCTGGTTCAGCAATGACACGGATCTCTGGTGGGAAATGGGCATCCACAGCAGGGCCCAAGACAGAGGCAATCTTCTCAAAGGTAACACCTTCCTTGACATCTCCACCAGGGAAGCCACCTCCAATATCAAGAAGAGTAAAATTGAAGCCCACCTTCTCGCCCTGATCAAAAGTCCAGCGGGCACGTTCAACAGCATCAACAAAAGCGTTTTCATCGTAAGAGCCACTGCCAACATGGAAACTATAAGAACAAATTTTAACGTGTTAGTCTAGAATAATAAAAAATTGTCTGGGATTTAAAACCTACCTAACGCCAACTACATTTAATTCCAACTGTTTAGCAGTCTTCAAGAGGTGAGGCACAGTATTAAGAGGAGCACCAAATTTAAGTCCTAATTGGCATATTGAGTTTGAATCGTCCGTTAAGATACGCAAAACAAGCTCGGCATCAGGATAATACTTTTTGATCTTGTAAAGCTCTTCAGCATTATCGAATGTCATCTTGGCAACGTTCTGCTGTGCAGCATAGCGAACAAATGACGCTTGCTTGCAGGGATTAGCGTAGATGATTCTGCTAGGATCAACACCAAGATCAAGGACCTGTTGGATTTCCGTCTTGGAGGCACAATCAAACCCAATTCCTAAAGAGGCCAAAAGTTTAACGACCATTGGGTCTGGATTCGATTTGATGGCTACAAAAAAATAAATATAAAAATAAATACAAGTGACAAAAAAAAAATTAAACATGACTGTACCAAAAAAGGGTTCGATTCTTGGAAGCAAGGACTTCCAAAGCAAGTGCTGTCTGAAAACATCACCGATATCACCGACAAAGAAGGGATTTTCTTGATCAGTTTCCGCCTTTTGGGAAAGCTTGGATGAAAGGATTTCACCTGCAACTGCCTTCACAGACTTATCCTGTACAGCAACGTCTGGAGAAGGGGTTTCTCTGGAGAGCTTGGCAACAGCCTCTTGGGATTTTATAACAACTGGTTCAAGGTTAGCGAGCATTTTGGAATTTAAAATAGGATCAGATAAAAGTGGACGTAGAGTTGGGGTTTGATGATCAGATAATAATCCGGCGATGGGATATTAAAAAAACGAGTAATACAAAGAGAGAGAGAGAATAAAGATGGGAGCGATTCCTGTGGGGGAGCACGAGAACCAGGGACGCGAGGAGTGGAAAGGATACTTTGGATTCAACTAGTAAATTCAAATATCACAGAAAAGCAATAAAAATAATTAACTTTTACAAAAGCAAATATAACTTTCAAGCTAGCCAAGGAGGAAAGCCTCGTCGGTCAAATAAACTGTCAACAAGTCTTGTTTCTGAGGTCGTGATGGAGGATATCGGACTAAACTAAGAAGTAGTCCGAAAAAAAAATAAAAGAAGAAGATAAAGAACATAATTTTTTTTTACAGGCCCTTTTTATATTCAAAAAAAAAAAAAAATTCAAAAAAAAAAATTCAAATGGCGCCACAAGAGTCATCCTTTTAAGAATAGCTTGAGCGACGAAATAGACTTGTTCTATCTTGAATTCGGTTTAATATATTTAAATCCATGGGACACGCCTTCACATTTTGCATAGGATACTATTGTCGCAGCATTTCCCTTAAAAGATATGAACAATTCCTATAAAAAACATATAAGAGAGATTTACACAATAACTAAAATTAAATAACGCACCAATCCCATAGCGTTAGATGATGCACAAACATTTGAAAATATCTCATTTTCCTTTATCGATACAACCCGGATATTAATAAAAAAATAAAAGAGCATTTCTGAGTTATTTCTTGGCCCCCTCCCTTTCTCACTTTCTGATATATTTGCGGGCATTTATTTAATTTTGCCCAAGATTTATATGTGTATCATGCGTTCTTTCTTATTAATGGTTTTTCTACATCTAAATTGGTTTTGTTGAATATTATGACCTTCTAGTCAATAACTTTTCAGTTATTTGAACTAGTGCTGATCTTGCATCTGATGGGGGGAGTTGATACAAAGAATCGGTGGCTAGTTTACAATGCTGTTGAGCTAGATCAAGCGTTCTTTTAAGACCATCACTTTGATAAACTAAATCCCTCGCCTAAAGAACCTTTAATAACCTTTTTCGACCATTAATAAGTAACATCATTTTTACCTTTTCTTCATCTCCCTTTTCAGAGAATTTACGTTTAATTAGCTGTTCTAGTTCAGGGTATTCCTCCCAAGCAAATAATACAGGGGCTGTAGCTAGTCCTAGCTTCAAATCGGCTCCTGCAGGCTTACCCAACTCAGCTGCTGATACGGTAAAGTCAAGCATGTCATCCACCAGCTATACTCGATGATTAGTAATAGTTACGTATCATGGCAAAGGCTTTTACCTGAAATGCTAAGCCTAGATTTTTCCCAAATTCAAATGCAATGTTTGCAACTTCGGGTGTCGCATTACCCAAAACAGCGGATGCCTTGCAACTCTGTGCAATCAAACTTCCGGTCTTCATATAAGTTTTTGTCATGTAATGATCAAACGTGCTCATCTTCTTTGTTTTTCCCGACTCCTCCTTTGTGTTTCGAAGTTGCATAAATTCACCTTCTACTAAGCTCGAGATACAAGCTGTCATTAGGGCTGTGCACTCTGCGTTGCGTAATCTTGCCAAGGCGATGGACGCTCTTGCAATCATAAAATCTCCTCCCAACACTGCCATTTTGTTTCCAAAGCTTGCGTTTGCAGAGGGTAGATTTCGGCGGGTAAGTGATGCATCAATCACATCGTCGTGTAAGAGAGAGGCTGTATGGATCATTTCTGATATTTCGGCCAAACGCCGTTGGGTTGGCAAGATTGTGCATCCTTGATCGGTCACGGATGGCGTGTAATGCATTTTTCGATCGAACACATTACCTGAGACGATGTTTTTTAAGCCATGAGATATCGGTGTGTCGATGGACTGGTAATCCTGTGCGGCGTATCCTTCCTTTTTGGGTGCGATACTTGTTGCCTGGGCAATCAAGAGAACTAGCAAGGGTCGTACATGTTTGCCTTCTCCACTAAAATAATGACGGGCCACTACGTTTAAGAATGGATGGTCACTGCCCAGCAGCTTTGTGATGTTTGTTTTGATCTCTTTCAAGTGGTCGCCAACAAGTTTTGCAGGATCGATAGTGCGTTCACTCTGCGGCTCTTTTACCAAGAGGTTCTGTGCCTCCTGGAGTGCTTCACTCCAGTTACTGGCTTCTCCGGTAAAATGTTCAGGAGAGCCTGCTTTGCTCTGGACAGCGTTGACGTCCATAACGCTGGCTTTTGCTTGGTCCAGATCATGAGCAATAACAGCATGCTGTGCTAAATCGGGCTGTCCAGGAGGTCCACCGGATAACAGCTTTTTTGAAATGTACAAATTAGAGGCACGAATGTGTTGACCTGCTTTTAAATGTTTGGCCGATGTACGTTGAAGTAAGCGAAGCATGAATCGATAGTCGTAATGAAAACACGTAGAACCTTTGTGATAATATCCCCTAGACAATTTAAATCCTGGGGCAGTGTGGCTTCATTTAATGACTTTGAACAGTCACTTTTGCTGCAAAATGGTACGCTAAATGCCTAATATGGACTTTAATTAACCCCTTCCACAAAAAGCGTGTTGTTGTTTTTAAAGCATTTAATTCTTTCTATGGTGAATATTGAATTAAAGTGTGGACCTTGCAAATGCGAGAGCTATTGACGATCTGTGTAAAAGGGGAGAATTTCATTAGTCATCCATGCACTTATCTATCCAAATATATATTCTAATGCACAGAAAAAATGAGGAAAACGGGTATGAAAGCTGAATCCGTACGCTGGTTTATACTCGAAAGACATTAATGATATGGCCTTGATTAGATTTAATATGTTTTATTTAAGAGATTAATATTATTAAAATAAGATCAAAGTAAGCTTCGATCCTCCTTTCGATATAAGAAGTGTTGTTCATCGACCATACACCAAGTGAACATTCCTTGATTTCATCCAAGTAAAAATTGTTTTAAGGCATTTCTGAAACTGCTTGATTAAAGATACTATGCCTAAGTGTTGTGAAAACACTGAGCGTAGCTACGATCTTATGTTTTAAGAAATAGTATCGGATCAAAGATATACTTTTTTTTTTTTGGTTGACATACTAAAAAAATCCAGTTATAATAGAGGCGATTACAAAAGTAGTATATCGTTCAGTTTAGAGTTTTAGTAATCGTAGTTCAAATCTCGATAATGTAAAATTATTATACGGACCGTTAAGGACCATTATTTGATGTGTTCTTAAATAGTAATGTTCAATAAATACAAGTCTTATGAAATATTGGATTCATCTATTGTACATTGTTTTTAAATATATATCATAAAAAAGGTTGTGTCAATCACAAATTATTTACTTGCTATGGCGAATCATTATAAAATAAACCAAAAAATAAAATTTTCATTATTGTTATCCTCATTGCTTCAATAATGCGATATACTTAGTAATATATACATATATACTTTTTTATCAGCACATTCTATATACCTTGTTTGGTATTCCTCCGTTTCATAGAATAGCTCTAGAAGTATGGGTAACAAATTATTTTCCGATAACTTGAGACAATTAGTAGCATTGAATATAATAAAATCACAAGTGTTCAGTAATATATAAAGACTCTATTTTTTAGCAATAAACTAAATATGCCAGTTATTTCGAGTATCCTCCTTTTATTTAACTGGTTAGAGTAAGACTATCACTAATGATCTTTACCAAGCAACACCTCAAAATTAAATGAATACTTGAGTTGCTGGAGAGACATCATCCTAAGCCTTTTTATTTTGTCGCCGCGATCATTTTGACAACGGAAATAAATGAAAGTTTTTTTAATAAACTTTTTTTTTTCTTCTTTAAACACGATGGGAATAAGCATAGACAGACCTTTTGGCGTTTATCTGTTTGATTATTTTGACCAATTGTATACTCTAATTGTTGGGAACTCAGCAAAAGATTTCCAGTTTGTTCAAGGTGACACCCCTCTCTCTACCCTTCATGAAGGTAAAGATCGCTCATGCATATATTAGTTGTTATTTGAATAAATGATTAACTTTAATATATAGTTATAATCGGATGCATTACTTATTTTACCGTCATTTTTGGAGGTCGCTTTCTCATGACCAATGTTTCTGCCATCAATTGCAAGGCTCTTTTTCAACTACACAATGCCTTTTTGACCATCATATCGCTTGTTTTACTCGTTTTACTAGTTGAACAACTTGCCCTCAAATTAATTCATCACGGTTTGTATTACTGGTTTATTCAAAAATTGAGAAAAAATTACAAATTTATGAGAAAGGGGGGAAACATTTTGAGAAATAAAATAACAATAATTGAGAAAAGTACAGGTAATATTTGGGGAAAAAAATATAACAATGTTTGCATAAAAAATCCATCAATGTACAAATACAATCAATATTGTAAATTCAAAATAAT
>VCJC01001183.1:16876-31182 GCA_024140195.1 Backusella luteola | reverse complement strand
TTTTTTTTTTTTTTTTTTTTTTTGCTGTTCCACCTTGTTTTTTCTGTACGTGTGTCTATTTGAGTATAATATACCCGGGTTGCCTTAGTGGCCCTGATACATAACACGTATAAAATGTCAAAAACATCACCAATCTATTTCGCACGTGTAAAAAAAAGATGTTCCCATTTGGATAGGATCGCCCTCAGCAGACATGTTTGTTTTTGTTTTTTTTTTCTTGTATTTTTTTTTTTAAAAATAGGATTTAACAACAACAGCAACCAAAACATAACTCTCATACTAAAAGCACTGATATTGGTAATATCTATTTTTTCAGGAGGCGATCTAAACACATGGTGAAGACCAGGCTGGGCCGGCGTAGTACATTGAAAAGGGGAAGAGAAGGGGTACCCGTATTCAGGTACCACCATTGGTAAGCGCAAGACACTCCACAAAAAAATACATTTCAATAATGAAAATGAAATGCAAATGAAATGAAATTTATTCTGTTTAATAAAAAATAGCACACTTAATATGAACGACACACATGACGAGACATCTGAATGTAATATAATGGTAGAAAGATAAATAGAAGCCTTGTTCTATTTATGTCTTGGATCTATCCAACAAAATAAATTACATGCCTATCAGCGTAGCACACGGAATATAGGTAATCATTTTTACGCGTCGAGTCGTCATGCGATGCAGGCAGATAATGCGGTGTTTTTGAAACCGTTGTATTTATAGATACATTGCTTTGAGCATTCATCGAGAGCCGTTTAAACGCACAGCTTTGCAAAAGTTGGATTGTGTTGTGTAATTTTTACTTTTATTCGAACGATTCAAAGAAGAGAAAATTTTTAAAACGCCTTTGTTTAAAATGGAAACGAAAGTAAACTATTAAAAATGTCTAAGCTAACCACACGAGTATTATTTATTGTGTATTGTGGAATAAAGTAGAACTTTAAATATGAGGAATGGTAGAGAGGAGACAATCTTTAAGGCACCCATATTCCTTTCAATAAATAAAAAAAAAAAGAAAGCGAAACTAATCCTGTTAAACTTCGGAGAAGTCGTTAATGAGAAACACAGAATATAGCGGATCTTTTACTTTGTAATACACGTCTCAATAGAAAGTTTTTTTTTTAATTTTATTTTATTAAAAAGTTGAGTTAAAATCATAGGGGAGTAAATACAAAGAAAAACGTAAAGAATATACAATATGTATATTTTTTTAAATAAAATAATTTTTCATTTTCATTATTAAAGGTCAGGGGTACAAGCGGCGAACCGCCCATTCCCCTTAAACAAAAATTATGGCCTCGAGACATCCGAAGATGTTCGCAGCAAAGCCGATCGTCGCTGTGCAATGACAACCAGCCTCACTGTACGTCCGGCTTTCTGGATACCAGGCGCACGACCCAGGTAAGTATGAGTTGCAATCGAAGCGAAAAAGCGTCCTATTTATACTTTTTTGATGGCAAAAAAGTAATCACAAAAAGCAGTCCAAAAATGAGACTAGCGCGCGATTGCTGGCGAAAGGATATTGGGTAATAAACTCCGATTATGGTATGCTTCGACATGCTTCCACGACAGAAAAATTCGCTCTGTGCCAGTTTAATAATATACAACGCAAAAACACAAGAATAAGCTGTTATATTTGATGAGATCTTGCATGCTTATTTATATTACAGACCTAATAAAAGGTATACCAGTAACCCGTTGGTTATTCGCAGCGATTTTATCTCTGTAAATGGTTAAAACAGTACGGAAAGACATTTATACCCACACTGATTTGGAATGCTGGTGGAGAAAACCTAAGATGATGGTAAGCAGATGGAACTATTATATAATGTATATTGAAATGAAGCTTTCTCCATTTTGCAGTGTCATCCTGAGCTTGAACCATATGCCAAAAAAATAACCAATCATGTCTTTTGATTGATTTGTAACACTCGAAAATAGAAGGAAAATGTGATGTGTTACATATTTGATGACCTACTTTATATGACATTTGATCAAAGCATCGATAATGACAAGGCATTTACAACCTTAAAAAATATAGGTCACTGATGTCATTTGTGTATTCAATATCATGAATTTATCATTAAAAAATTATTATAGTTTGCATAATAAAGAATGAATTGGTTTTTATTAAATGTATATACTGTTTTATTCAAGAAATTGAGGAAAAGAGAAATATATCATGTATAAAGAGTATATTTCAGACAGTGAGCAAATAAAGAGATAGGTAACCTTGTAGCAAGGTCCATAAAGTCATATTATACACCAATGAGGAATAGCATGATAAAAAGTAATCGAGTAACGCATCAATAGGGCAGAGTTTACTACCACAACTATGTCTGGCTCGCCAGACATACTATATTCCATTATTTTAGTATCATGCTTTGGGCTAATAACAATATCTTCACCTCTCTTAACCCCCTCTTTTTTTTCTTCTCAACCTTTTCTCAATAGTTATTCTATAATTTGAAAATGTTTCTCAACTATTTGAAAATCTTTTCTCATTAATTTGAAATTTGTTCTCATTTTCTTGAAAAAGACAATACATCAATTGGAGGTAAAGTAGGTGAGTCAGTGTCAGAGGTACTTTGGGTTTCATCATGAGCACTAATTTCTGGTCTAGGTTCTTTGGTGTCTGATGGAAGTTCTTCTAGTTCTATAACAAGAAGATTATTATTAAATTGGCAGTAAGAACACAGGTCAAAGTCATTTTACCTTGAGAGATAGTACTAGAAAGACGACCCCAGTATTTACTAAGCATCATCGCAGCCCCTCAATGATCAATACAACTTGAGAGCGGAAGAATAACATGAGTAAAGCGCTCCAGGTCCAGAACAAGAGACATTTGTTCGCTTTGCATAATTTTAGAGTTCCATTTGTGACTGGCAAACTCAGGTTTGTTGTTTAAGTAGGTGAGTATGACCAATGATGCTCCATCCTCAGCGGCAGATATGGCTTTGGTGATAAAGTTTTCAAAAGGTATAGTAGAGTCTGGTTTTTGGAAACACGGATTTTAGAAACTTTACCCATTTGGAAGCCGCTTTTTTGCGATAGCATCCTGGCGCTCCATTAACAAAGCACAGGTATTTACGATGACTACTATAAATGTTATCAGCCTATGATATTTTTAGTCCATGCTTTGATTATACTTACAGTGGTTTAAGGTAGGCTAATTGGATCGATTCTCCTGGGCCTCAAGAGGCATGAAATATTGTCCCATCATCAAAATTAATGAGTCGATTTTACCATCTGACGCACCAACTTTTTCATCAAGCTGTTTAGTAAATACATTTTCAGTCGGTTTCCAGCTATGGGCTCAGGAGTTGGCTGCTGATGCATGATGTGTTTTTTTTAAAAAAAACAAAAGAAAAGAAAAGAAAAGGAACAAACGAAAGGGTTTTTTTGACATCAATTTTATGCACTTTTCCATACGATCTTTTTAATCTCAGCCATATTGCGTTTTAGTCAATCATAATGAAAAACATGTCGATCAAGTAAAGAATACATTGGCGACCATAATCTTAGAATACTTAAATAGCCATTGAGTTTGTTAATATATAATGCACCAATCAAGCGCTTTCTGGGAGCAACTGTCACGATCAAACCAACATTCACACAATCATCACAAATAATACCATCATTAAATCCAAAATCAAATTTTTGTCGAGCAATTCACTTCAAGTTGAAGAGGTATGTTTTCTCCTTTAATTAAAAAAAAGTTCATACAAAACTAACCAGCTTAGTTCATGGATTGAACCAAATTGTTGATGAAGTTCTCGCGGTTACCAGCGTCACCACCCTCAACGTAGTTAAGGAACTTACGCTCTCTCCACATGTTGTTGGGGTTGGAGAGCTTGAAGGGCCAGAGGAAGTTGGAGGCTTCCTTGAAGTGGGGACCAACAGTGGCGATTTCGTGGATGAGATCCTCGATACAGATGATGTTGTACTTGCCAAGAGATTGCTCAATGACGGAGTTGTCGTGAAGAGGGATGCGGCTCTTGTTGACCTTACCATAACCACGCTTGTAGATCAATTCGCGGATGGTCTTTTGGTTAGGGTAACCGTAGGCAACATAGGGCTGGACCAATTGGAGCATCTCAGAGGTGGCCTTGTTAAGACGGACGAAGACACCGTTGTTGATCTGCAAGAGACGGAGAAGGGTAAGGACCTTACGGGGCTTGGGGGCAATGTTGTTGATACCGCGGATACGGACAACGAAGACAAGCTTCTCCTGGGCAGGGACATAGTAGTTACCCAAAGCCTTGGCTTGACGGCGGAGACGGATCTCGTTCTTCTCATTGGCCTTGTACTCGGCATCGTACTTCTTAGCACGCTTGAAAATATCGCGTCTCTTGGCAACCTTGGCCTATATGTAATCAAGTTAATACAATGATTCATACAAAAATCATCAATGTCCAAAGAGAACTCCCTAGGTAATACAACGCAAGGGAATCATCACGATATTGTTTGTTTTGGTATACACTTGCCTTGCGGAGCGCAGCCTTCTTGGCAGCAAGAGTCTCAGCGGCCTTAGCATCAGACTTTTGCTTCTTCAAGAGAGTCTCGGGAACGAGAACATCGTTAACAGTGGGGACGTTGCTATAAAATATTCATGTAAGTAACAAAGTATCACTAAGGTTGGTAAAAAAAAGGGGGGTATTATTTTAAGCCACCCGAAAGGATGACTTTGACACAAGAACTTCCAAGTTACGCTTTTTTTTAAAAAAAAAAGCCAATGCGAAAACTCCATGTCCTCCTCCTCATTATTCTTATTGCTGCATGTTGCAATGGAACACTTACTAAGCGACCATTTTGGTACTGTCTGAACTGATTAGAAAAGAGAAGGTTCAATAAAAATTTTTTTTGGCAAAATAAAAAATCCACCAAAAAAAGTCACATCCCATATCACGTGCCCATAAATTTCTTAGTGTAAAATTTAAGGTGAGCCAGCAAATGGATCTGTCATTGAAGAAAAGGAAGAGAGAGGTTAAATACTAGTATTATTATTATGCATACCACAATAGAATGAATATGAATTCATTGGTATTATAGATAGATATGTATTGAAGAGAACTAGAGTAAAGTTGGCACATGAATAAACGATGTTATTGCCATATGTTCATTATTCATTTGGAAATCCAAATATTAAATATAGAAACGGCCTAAAACATATGGCCATGAAATTGATTGTTTATTGATTGTTCATTGATTGAACTAAAAAGAATACAATCAAAGATTTCCAAATCTATTTACAATGTTTGTCCGAATAATGTTGAACAAGACAATAAGGAGTTCAAAAATGTATGTATTGTTTGTAATCAGTGCTGTATATTACTTCTAATTTATTATAAATGGGTAATCATAGTCTATATGTTTTTAGTATAAAATGTTTTTTGGAGTGTTTTCTTCAACTGCTATGGTATCCGAGGATGAGCTTTTCGAAATAGAGTCATCAGACTTGTATGAAAGTATTGACGACTGTTTCAGGTCATTTTTTGAAATATTATAACATTTGTGTTTATGGTCAAGCGCTTTTAAGTTTAAATCTATAGCAGCCGGATTAATAGCCAAGTACTTTGGCTTTTTAGCGGTCTTTCGAATGAACTTTGGAAAGGATTTCACCAGACGCCCCAATACTTTAGCTTGACTATACGATGCTTCTGTGGTATAAACTCCCAGATTTTGTTTTCGAGGTGATTCGTCTTGGTACTAATTTAAATAAGTAAAAAAAGGTTACTTAGTGTTTGAATTCATTGTGAAGCTCTATTACTGCCATCTTACCTGTATATTCTCTTTTGATTTTGACTGGTTTTCCTAATGTTTGAGAGTTATTTAAGGAGTAGAAAAAAAGTTAGGAGTAAAGTTACCTTCAAGTCACATCTAATTGTCCTGGTATTCATTGTAGAATCTATTTTTGTTTTTTGTAAGCGAGTGAGTTGAAAAATGTCAAAATGTATAATATTACCATCTTCTTCTTCAAACGCATTTTCAAACCGTGCATTTTTAATTGCATTAATTTCGTTCTGATGCTGCATCTGCAACTTGGCCAATTGCTCTGTTTGACATGTTAGAATTTTGCACAAAAGAATTGATTTATTTATTACTACCATCATAATGCGCTTTTGCTTCAGTATGCATAATGTGGGCGTTGAGTGCCCTAGTTCGCCACTTATTTATCACCTCTTTTAAAGCTGCTATTTCAGACTACAATTAATGAGTTAATAAATAAATAAAAAACTGCCATTGTAATAAATACAGACCTCTTTTATACGTATTATATTTCTTAACGTAGCATCTCTCGTTGATGTTTGTTTATCTGCTGATAAGCTATTCCCACCCGCTATATCCGCTTGGTCATGAAGTAATTCAACATCATTGTCAATTGAATTCATATGTGGCAATATTCTCGGTAATATGTTAAATTAATATGGAAAAAAAAGAGAGACAAGAACAAGAACAAGAACAAGAATAATGATTATTTGATTTATTTTATTTCTTTTTTTTTAAAAAAAGGAGAGCACTAAATTTTCATTGAACGTAATAACCAAGACATCCATATACAATGATTTGCGTTAAAAAATCAAGATTTTCTAAAATAGAAATTGAGTTTTTTATTTGGCCAATCAACAATTTGTTAGAGTGATTAGCCAAGTTATTTTTAGTTTGATCAAATCTTCTTGCCACCATTCCATTTTTTAATAAGCAATCAAGGAACATAACTCAACGTAAGTAGTATTCATCACTCAGGGACAAAAAATGCCAAGTGAGCAATTTAGAAAAGTTTTAGGTACACCTTTTATCATCCGTGTTGAAAGATGATTAAGTATGAGGCCGTTGCTTTAAAGCTGAACTGTTGATGAGAACATTGGTGAGGGAAAGATTGAACAAGGTGTTGTGAAATTCATGGAGTTTACTGATGCGGTTAAAGTACATTCTATTAGTTTTAATGGTAAAGTATCTTCATTTGACGTTGATATATATACGAGTAAACTAAACTGCTCTGATTATTTAGACATGAAACTATACTCTGAAATGGTTTTTAAGGTTGAGGGTCGCTTAATTAGACGAACCCATGCAATCGTCAAGTTGCCCACATGACACGCTCAATTGAAGGCTTTTTTCAACCAAAAGCTATTCCAATATTTTTGCAAGTACCACTTTATGAGATAAAGGGACTTGCTCAAGAAAGAACAGCCGGTTTTGTAGTATTAATCAAATCCATTTGCCCACAGGGATTGATATAATTATTAATTAAAATGACCATTAACCAAATAAAAAACTAGAGATAATCTTGTATTTACATAACCATTTATTTATTTGCATTTCTTAGGAGAAAATATTTTTAGACAATTAGCATTAAGAAGCATCAAGAGGCTTAGTGGTTCATAGATCTTGGCTGAGTGTTTTGAGTAGTATGTTGTTGCTTGACATTGTTGCCAGCATTTCTACTAATATCAGGCTGACGGGAAGCAGTATGCGCTTGCATATCTTGAAGTTGCTTCTCTTGGAGGGACTTTCTACGGGCACGCTCCATCTCTTCATTTAATTGTTCTTGATGCTCAGAGAGAGTAGAGTCTTCAGTTTCCTCAGGTTCGCTTTTTGGTAGAGTGTTAAACTCATTCTTCTGACTCCTTAAAATGTCATTTACTTACTCAGTAGTCTTTAAAGAAGTGCGGCGTGCGTCAGGGTTCTTTCTACGTTGGCCACCAACCATATCTTTATCATATATAAGCCCTCATGTTTACTACTTATTTTATTTTCTGTTACTTACGTGCAGGGGCATGATCAGCATTCATCTTGGTTTTTTGCATATTTAATTTTTTTTGTAATAAAAAAAAGGATAATAGTGTTGAATGACGACCAAGTTATCCCTTTATTTATACCTTAAGGTTGTGGCAAAAAGTGAATCAAACGTCACAAAACCTGGGAATCATGCAAAACATAGAAAAGTAGAGAAAAAATATACACACCATTTCCTAAAATTGAAGTTGTACTCCGCCAAGAGGGGTGTGGGTTGCAGGATAACAAAAATTCGAGGGCGTGTTTGTCTGGAAATGACTGCACGTGATGGAAAGTCAAGTGTTGCATAATAAAAACTTGATGATGCACCACTCAGCTTTGTTGATACTTTAACCTGGTACGTTCAAACACCTGTACTTTATTAAACTGTTATCTTTTATTCATGAAAGCTATCGTTTGGATTATATAGTTTAATATTACATTGGGTCGAGGTATTTAGGTTTGCTGCGGTTTTTTTTATTGCGGATGAGAAAATATACGCCTTCTATTATTGGTTTTCACACGCGATCTTTCTGTGTACGCCTTTCGGACGTAACATCATCTTTTATTTCATGCACAATCTTAGGCTAAACAACATAAACATTCGCATGAGAAAAAATAAATCCAAGTGCGTCCATGTAAATATAAAAATGATAAGAATACTGGTAAACACTTTCTTTCTTCCGAGTAAAACTATGTATAGTGTTAAGGATAGCATAAAGGTGATGTTTCAGTGGAATTGGCCTTAAATACTTTGAGAAAGTTTAAATTTAAAATATCCCTTGCTTGTATTCTCGATGGAAAACACCATGAATCTAATTAAAAACGTAATTTATAGCAACTAAAATAGTTTGCCTATCTGTTTCATTGGGTTCTAAATGAAAGGTTGGAATATCTTTCTCAATGCCAAAGAATATGGAAACATCTAATCTCAATCATTTGAAAACATATTGACTCAAGGATATAATAATCCTGATATTTAAACTAATTGGAAGTAAAGTTTACGTAGTTATACTTATTAGCTAAAACAGTTTAAGCAATTGAAGGATATTTATATTTGCTTATTATTATTATTATTATTATTATTATTATTATTATTATTATGAGTAGCTTATGCTGTTATTCCATCATATCATGGTACAAGCAAGAGCATAAATAATTTATTTATATATATTTTTACTATCAAGACGTTTTAATAAATGGACGTTCTTTTGTAACTATTGTGTGATTACTACCAGCGTTTACCACTGATCGAAATGTAAGAGAATCAGGAGGTTCCATCTGCATTTTAGAAAACCAAAAGCTCTACCACATTCTACAGACATATAACGCATGCAAGGATGCTTTTTCGGAATACAAATTCATAGGTGCGCTATAAAGAAGAGTGTAAAGAAAAGTCGAAAAAGCAAAACACCTTTTACTTTTATTAAGCAATATCCCCTTTAAATATTCAATCAGTCCCTCTCCATTTCATCTTACCATATTTTGTTGGTTCCTTTTTCTATTAGGGTTGCTTGAAACTCAGAACTTTTTAATTGGTACAAAACATTTGCCAGAAATACCAATTTGTAGCGGCCAAACCCCAATATTACAATAATTTATTCTGCTCACTTTAACCTCGATTAGCATCAGACTTTGGTAAACAAAATATGATTCAGGATGTAATGGAAAGGCTCTTGTTTTTTTTTCTTAAACACGAGTATAAAACCGTGTGAAAAACCTATTTCATAATACTGTCAACCTTAACCAAAGTTCAACCCTTGGATTGACGTTTTGTAGCATTTATATCGAGATCTCAATCATAATTTGTAATATTTTAAAGCCCACGCTTATTAGTCTTGCAAAATAGATATATTCCGTGTGAAAGTTGGAATAAGCTTGATCAGCACATGTCGAGACCCTAGTTTCTAAAGCAAATTAAGTGTAATCCAAGTAAAAAACCAAGCTATTTTTACTTTATGATGGATAAAATAAGCACAAGCAAGATTCAAAGTAGCAGCTAGCTGAAGGATATGCCAAATCTACTTTGGAAAAAAGGTTATTATTTAATAAGAGAATCTCACGTGTCAAAGTCAAGGTATGTGCTTACTTATCCAATT
Source organism: Backusella luteola (assembly GCA_024140195.1). NCBI lineage: Eukaryota > Fungi > Mucoromycota > Mucoromycetes > Mucorales > Backusellaceae > Backusella > Backusella luteola. The sequence continues at coordinate 21,301 of VCJC01001183.1, read as the reverse complement.
TTAGTTTTAAACGGCGAATCTTATGTAATTTTTTTTAACACCTAAAGAAAACTCGCTTCGTCCCCCTTGTTCCTTAACTCCTAGCTCTCTTTCCTATTAATAATACCATGTCCAAAGATATTTCTCAAAAGACTCAAGTCCAAGACGCTGACTCCGACTTTGACGACGATTTGCTAGATGGTAAGACCAAGTAACATTGCGAGTAAATAGTGTCGGCTGCTTATTTCCGGATTCACTTAGATGTCCTTGATGATATGACAAGCTTACCCGCAGCTTCCAAGGCACCCGAAGCAAAGCCTGAAACAAAGTCTTCTGATAAACCCGCCCAAGGTGAGAATACCCCTGAAGAGGCAATTGAAGGCGACGAATTTGCAAAGCAATTAGCTGCTGGAATGGAGCAATTGATGGGTCAAATGGATGAGGATGAAGAGATGAAGAAGGCCTTTGAAAACATTTGGTCATCCTTTGATAAGCCAGCTGATTCAGCCGGTGCAAATGCAAGTGCAAGTCGTGAAGCAAACACCGAGAAAAAGGCAATGAATTTCCAGGATACCATCGGACAAACCATGAACAAACTGAAGGACAGTTCAAAAGAAATCGATGTAAGTAAAAAAGAGAGAAAGGAGAGGCGAGAAAGAGAGATCTAATGGATGTAAATGTATAGTCTTCTATTGCCGAAGAGTCAGAGGACGCCTTTATGGCCGAGCTTATGAAGCAAATGGAATCATTAGCTGATAGTGGTGATTTTGAAAATGTACTTGAGGGCATGATGAGTCAATTGATGTCAAAGGAGATGCTTTATGAACCCATGAAGGAATTATCCGAAAAGTACCCGGATTGGCTGGAAAAGAACAAGGACAAGACGGAAAAGGCCGACTATGCCAAATATGAACAGCAATACGATATTTGTAAAAAGATTGTTGCCAAATACGACTCACCTGATTTTGATGAAAAGAACGAGGCACAAGGAAAGGTCATTATGGATTTAATGACACAGATGCAGGATTTGGGTCAGCCACCAGCAGAGATTTTGGACAGTGTTGCACCTGGTATGAACTTTGGTAATCCAGAGGGAATGCCTGATATGAAGGATTTGGAAAACTGTAATATCATGTAATCTTAATGTAATCAACCCTAATTCCTTTATAAATAATTATATAAATAAATAGTATATAAATAACCAACTAATCTATGGTGTTTAACACGTTAAAATAATGCTTTATTTTTTATATGAAATGAATGAGAGTTTTTTTATCATGTATGTTTAAAAGAATGAAGATGTAAGTTATTTAGGCCCTAGGAGGAGCACCGACATTGGCTTGCACAGGTGTAGCAACTGTATTGTCTCCTGGAAAGGATGCAGGCTGGGTATTTGCCGTGGCTGATGAACCAAATAGAACATTTGGATCATCGGTTGTTAACATTACCTCGTAAGCACCATTACCAGCAGCAGGAGCGACTGTTCTTTGAGTAGCAGGTGTAGCAGAATTGGGGTTAGCGACAGCACTGGCGGCAGCAATAGCAGCGTTAGCAATAAAAGTTTGCATCTCAGCTTCTGAATAAACACCGGTAGATTGTGGTTGAGTGTAGTACTGCGGACGGTACGCTCTGTTGCTTGCAGCCATGGAATATCCTCTATAGGGAGGGTATGAAGATCTGAAATAGCTTGGATTATATCCCATTCTATTGTAACGGTCATCATAATATCTAGAATCACGAGATCTGTCATAATACTCTCTTTTTCTTAGAGTTTTACGCACCATTTCTCCATTATTAACTTCATTGTCCTGGAGAGGCACAGCATGGATAACCGTAAAAAAACAAAGAAGAGAAGCAAGAGCTATTGATAAGTGCATAACGTTAGCTATAGTAGATGTTATTTATCTATAACCGAAAGAGGGGTCATTCTTTGAATCATCTTTTTATATCTCTTTTTTTTTTGTTTTTATTATGCCAGTGTTTTTAGGTAATCAACCACCAATAGACGTTTGCTACTAATTTTGCTTATAATCCTTGCACCTCTAAAGAAGAAGTAGGGGAGATGTCACACATTTTTTCCCCTGATCTCCGTTTGTCCTTACTACGTTCCCCGTTTTTTTTTTAAGTAAAGCCGTCGGTGATTGTCTTAATAAAAGAAGTAATGATCTTTACAATACTATTGAACCTTTATCAGTGTATCTAATCTACTCAGTTTATTTTGGTTAAAGTAATATATGTACATATTTTGTACAGTAATTTGTTCAATTTCTCGTAGATCGCATTTTATCATTGCTATTAGTTATAGCTGTACCATCCATTGTGAGCCTGCAAATAGAAAACGGTACATGTTTGAAAGCAGTGCATCTGTTTCATTATTAATGTTCTTTTCTTATTTAAACAAATCCCCACAAAGTAAAACGTATTGTTAGAAAAGAAAAGAAGAAAAAAAAAAGGAGGGATCCAAAAGAAGGTCAAATTTTGAAAGGTAAGATTGCCTGATGATGTAAAATTTACGTTCCATGAGGAATTTGTTTCGACTTGAATATGAGATTCTCAGAACCAGAAGAATGAAATATAATTCTGATGGTCTTAACACATGCTTTTATAGGCATCAATCATTTATTTTTATTTCAATTGATATTGAAGGGAACGTGTCCACATAGTTATGCAATTGCTTGATTGTCAAATGTTAAAGTTCATGCACGTATGATATTTTAATAATTTTGAGTACTTCACTTGTCGCTTGTCTTTTTTGGGAGTTAAAATATTTTCTACTTTTACCCCTTATTGTAGTTGGGATCTAGAACAAATTTTGTATTTAATAAAATACATTTTATTAGCCATGATTTTATATGTGTATATATAACAATGCCTCTCTTTCTCTAAATGGTAAGGGCAATGTTCATAAATATGATAGTAATAAATAAATGTTAAAAAAGAAAGTCTATTCTCTCGAAATATCGCGACCCAAGAAAGTTTTCTTCAACCAATCAGTAATGACCAAGGATCTGTTACGGGTGGAGAACAAATTAGAGATATAAGCCGAGCGCCAGAAAGCAAAGGTAGCTGGAGTAAATTACATATATGAATTAGCTTATCTATCGGTCTTTCCATTCTGTATTTATCTTAAAACTTACCAACACCACCTGTAGATAAATTACCAGCACCAAATGGTAAATCAGCAACAGCCTTATCAGATCCAACATAACTAAAAAATATATATTTAGTGATGATCTATAGATATATAATAAAATCGTTTCATATCTTACCAAAGGGAACCCTGATGAGAGTACTGGAATGGCTTAATGTCTCTTGACTTCTTTAATTTACGTTCCTTTCTGCTCTTTTCTTCTTCAGACTCGCTTTCGGCGATCTGGTACTCTAGTTCTTCACGAGTAGCCAACTGATGGAACAAACGAGCCAAATATTTACCCTGCTGAGCAGCAACCTGAGCAGTGGGAGCATAACGAGTAGCAGTGGCATCACCCAAAGCGTAGATATCTTCAGAACCGTTAAGACGCAACCAATCATCTACATCAAGACCTCGTCGGACTTTTTGAGTTTCAGGGAACTTAGCCATTAGATCACGGATAACAGGACGAGTAGTATTACCAGTGGCCCAAACCAAAAGACCGTAAGGTATATTGTCTATTGTGCCATCAGGTCTCTTTACCATAATCTCCTTTTCGCGAACCTCTTGTACCATTGTCTTTGTGTGGATAGTAATATTTTGCTCTTTGAAGGTGCTTTCAGTATAATCAATCAACTGCTTGGAGAATGCAGGCAATACGTTGGGAAGAGCTTCGACTAATGTAATCTTGACCTTTCCGGCCAACTCGGGGTACCAACGAACCAAATCTTCTACCAAAAAGTCATGGAGTTCGGCAGCATACTCGATACCAGTAGGTCCACCACCGACGACGACCATATGAAGAAGTCTATCAATTTCAGCAGGGTCCTGATTAGGGAAAGCAGCTGTTTCGATACAATCCATCAACTTTGTACGAATCTTTTGGGCATCCCATACTTCCTTAAGGAAGCAACCATATTCCTCTACACCCTTAATACCAAATGTCTGGCTCATAGCACCAACACCAATGACAAGATAGTCATAGGGCAATGTGCTAACTGCACTTTGACCCTTTACTTCTGAGTTATCTATTGGATTCCAAATAAATAAATAATCCGTGATGCTATAGATTATAGATTATAGAGATATCATTTCTCCGAGATTAAAAAAAAAAAAAATACTTACCAGCAATGGTAATCACCTTTTTCTTGGGATCAATTTCAGTACATTCAGCTTCATATACTTTAACATCTCTTGATTTATGACGGGCAACAAAACGTGTGGGCTCAACAAGGGAACGAACATCGACTGTACCAACTGTACAGCTGGGTAATAAAGGTGTGAATAAAAAGTAATTTCTTGGTGACACGACGACC
>VCJC01001179.1:8826-19549 GCA_024140195.1 Backusella luteola | reverse complement strand
CTTTTTTTTTTTTTCTTTTTCAAAAACTCTCACTCTTTTTTCTTTACTTTATATTGTTTGGAAATAATGGAGTAAAGTACTCCCTTAGATAAGACGAAGAAAAGAAGGAAATTGTTATAGATTTTTTCATTCTTTTTTTTATTTTAAAATCCAAAACCCCTTTCACATTGAAATTCAAAAATCATGGCTCAAGTGAATTTCGAAGAACTCGAAGAAATTCAAAAAAATGAACTCGAAGCGCTAAAAGCCATTTTTATGGACGATTACCAAGAGGTAATCAACAAGTCTGCTTGGAAGGTAAGTTGAAAGCCTTTGTTTTGGATAAAAGCACTCAGCTCAGCTCATTGCTAGGTTGCACACAACGATCCAGAGTTTATTCTTCACTTATTTCCCTTGGGTGCAGAAGAAGACCAAGTCTATGCCAAGGTCGATCTCAAAGTTCGGTTTGTTCGAACCTATCCAAATAAGCCACCAGAGATGCACTTGATTAACGCACGCGGCTTAAACGCTCTGGCGTTACGTCAACTTCAGGCATCCATTCAAAAACTCGCAGAGCAGTTAAAGGGCCAAGAAATGATGTACGATATTTCGGATCATATCCGTGCATTTCTCGCCAATCACAACGCACCACCCTCAGAGGCCTCAAAAATGACACTGCACGAACAAATGGTTATTCGAAATGAAAAAGATCTTCAAGAAGAGAAAGAACGGGAACTTGAAGCACTCAACAAGAAACAAAAAGAACGAGAGGCAGAATTGCGTGTTCAGTCTGAAATGATGAATGAAAAGATTCAGCGTGAAATTGAACGTAAGCGAGAGCATGCAAGAGCCGTCAGAGAACAGCGACAAGAATATGGATTTACAGATGGCAGCGAGTCGATGGTGGATGATGATTATCTCGATTCATACGAAGATGGACCGTCCTCAAGCTCATTGGACGTGAGTGAGATCAAAACAATCCACTTTGACAATTTAATCTCAGTGCCTATTGAACGAGAAGAAAATGGCATTATACCAAAGGTATTTGACATAAGTCTAGCTATATGGTCAGATCTAAAAATAGAATTTAGACTATTTATTTTCATACCATTGCATTATCCTCTTGTGTCGGAAAAGGTGTCATTGGCGAGACTTTCTCGGCACAACCATTAAATTATAAACTATCATCTGGCGGGAGTGGTTCGACAGACGAGGATATTGATGGGTTAACACTACCCTGTTTATTGGCTGTGAAGCGTGTTAGCGTATCGGGATCTTATTATGTGACGCAGGCAGGCAAGAGGAAATTACAAGAGGTGGAAAGGGAGTTGGATCGATTGCGCTCCATCCGTCATCCGCATATTGTGAATATATATGAAGCACGATTGGACAGAAGCCGCATTGATAGAAATTCGTGGGTACTGCATATTTTGATGGAGTATGAACAAGGGGGGAGTCTGTATGATCTGTTGAAGAAATGCGGCGGAGGCTTACGTCTGGCTATCATACGAAAGTATACAAAACAACTTTTATGGGCCTTGAATCATATCCATTTAAACGGGTTTGTGTGTAAAGGTAAGAATACTTTGGTATTTACTATATTTCTATTAAAGAAGAATATGGACTGACATCAAAGAAATGTAGATATAAAATCAAACGGCATCTTTTGTACTGCTGATCAATCAATCAAATTAGCGGACATCAGTTATAATAAGCGTCTCCATGGTAACAAAGGACTTTAATCCACCTGACAACATTACTAATCTCAGTCATCTATTTATAGACTTGAACAAATCAAACAGTCTAGTGGAAGGTAATGACCTTTTCTCTGAAACAAGCTCAGCCTGGTCTGCACCTGAGCTACGTGAACGTCCTGGTCTCTATGGTAGAAAGAACGATGTCTGGTGTCTCGGTGTTGTTTTTATAGAGATGTTATGGGGTGTAGATGTGACAAAAGAGTTTGGTGATTTTGATGCTTTTATGCGCACGGCTGCTGCTGAAATACCTCCTATCGCTGCTGAATTTGCTAAGCGTATTCTGGAGGCTGATCCAAAGAAACGTCCCACCGCCATTGATTTGATGAACGACCCATTCTTTGCTGGCGATGCACAGGGTATGGTGGCAGATCAAGTGGCACCACCTGTATTTACGTCGAATGGTAAGCCTTTTTTTTTGCATTGATATATATATATATATTTGCTAATCAGCTTCACTATAGTGGCACCTCATATGAATTCAGGAAAAATCATGGGTGAAGGACGTACTAATCTTGCAACCCAAATATTCGAACCTTCCATGATCATGGTACCCAATCGTACAAACAAAATGGCCGATCCTGTACTAAACCATCCAATGCTTACAGCAAGTCAATCCATGATACCTGAATCTTCATCTGCGGCAAATACTATCAGCACATCACGTTACAAAACCGACTTTGAAGAGATTGAGTTTTTGGGAAAGGGCGGGTTTGGTGAAGTTATCAAGGCACGTAACAGATTGGATGGTAGGCTTTACGCCATTAAAAAGATTCGTTTGGATCCAAGGGACAGCGAAGACTTACGCAAGATTTTAAGAGAGGTGCATTCGCTATCGAGTTTACACCATCAATACGTGGTACGCTACTTTGCAACATGGTTTGAAGATGAAGATGATTCAGGATATAAAGACAGCGATGATGAAAGCTATACAGAGGATGAAACAGAAACAGACTATGATGATGAAGATGGGGATGTAAGCGCATATAAACGATTCGATGACTTTTTATCGGTAGACAATCGCTCCAAGAGTAAAAGTAAAAGTTACTCTTATATTCAATTTGATGATGAAACAAGTACAAGTGATTCGGGTGACGATGATGAGGAAGAGGAAGTAGACGAGTCATCCAACGATTTTATTTCTTTTGCACATGACGATACTGGAAGCAGTGATGCAACCACGGATACAGTCTCAACCAAACGTCAAGGTCGACTTGTCAAAAAGGCGTTTTCAAATATGAAGAAAGCACTGGATGATAGAAGTAGCGAAAGTCAAAAAATGACCCAGCAGCAGATGACCCGTGTTCTGTATATCCAGATGGAGTACTGTGAAAAGAAGACGCTTAGAGATGTCATTGATGAAGGTATTGATGAACAAGAGGCATGGCGTTTGTTCCGCCAAATTCTTGAAGGTTTGGTGCATATACATTCGCAGGGTATGATTCATCGTGATTTGAAACCGCCCAATATTTTCTTGGACTCGAATAATGATGTGAAGATTGGCGACTTTGGTCTTGCTACCACCAACCAAACACTCGTGGATACTGGAAATCTGGGGGGATACAGTACTCCGCTTATTCGAAATTCAAGCCAGCGTTTCAGTGAACGAGGCACCACCACGGTAGATAGTACAAACGCGAGCTATACCGGCTATTCAGTATCAAGTAGCCACATGGGGGAAGAAGAGAGTATGACCACAGGTGTAGGCACCACATTTTATGTCTCGCCCGAAGTAATGCCGGATCTAGCAACAGGCGCCACATCTGGTATGCGATACAATCAAAAAGTAGACATGTTTTCCTTGGGCATCATTTTCTTTGAAATGTGCTACCAATTTTCTACCGGTATGCAACGTGTTGTTGTCCTCAACGACCTTCGTAATGGGAAATTTCCTGATGACTTCCCCGCCAACTATTTAAACCAAAAGAAAATCATAAAGATGCTCATCTCACCTCAGCCAAAGGATCGTCTCAACAGTTTCGAGCTCCTTCGCAGCGATTATCTTCCACCCAAACTCGAGGATGAATATATCAAGGAATGTGTGCGTACAATTGCCAACCCAAACACACCTTACTACGACAAGCTCATGTCTGCCATGTTTTCACAATCGGCTGATCGACATAAAGATTTTACCTATGATTACCAAACAGGTGTCGAACAGCAGTTTGATGCATTTAGTCACATATTCTATGATCGTGTTCGAGATCAAATGACAAAGGTCTTTCGAAGACATGGTGCGATCGATGTTTCTGCCCCATTACTTATACCGAAAAATGATCTCTACCAATGGAATTGGAAAAAGCCCGTCTATCTCATGGATGCTCAAGGCTCGTTGAACCAGTTACCTTACGATCAAACCGTTCCATTTGCACGCTACATTGCACGCCAAAAGGGATTCCCTGAATTGAAGCGATTTTCGTTTGATAAAGTGTATCGAGAAAACCAAAGTGGTGGTGGACAACCCGAAGCGGTCTTGGAGGCTGACTTTGATATTGTACATAAAGAAACTGCTCCGATGGTGCCTGATGCTGAGGTACTTAAAGTCGTGGAGGAGGTCCTGGAGGAGTTACCAACGTATAAAAATGGAGGCTTTTATTTCTTGATCAATCATGCTGGTATTACCGACCTTATATTGGACAGCTGCCGTGTCCCGCCTGATAAGAGAAAAGGTGTCTTGATGGATCTCTCTAGTCTTGGAAGAGCGCCCTCTTTTGCTACTGTACGAAACGTATTGAAGTTAAAACATCATCTTCAGCGAAGTGTACTGGATGAGATTTCCATGTTTAATATCTATGGTAAGTCATTGTTTAGTAAAGCATTAAAATACTTACACAATTAAAATATAGGTGAATTGGAAAATATATCAAGAAAGGTTGAAAAATTAATATCTGAAAACCATAAAGAAACCTTTGGGGAATACATAAAAAAACTACGTACTTTGGTCAGTGTTAGCAAGAATATTGGTATTCATCATAAGATTAAATTCCATCCGCTATTGGTGTAAGTATTGGCTCAGTTTTTTTATATTTTTGAATCTCATCATTGACACACAATTTTATAGATATAACAATCACTTTTATAAGAACGGAATGGTCTTTGAGACTGTGGCAGATACAATTGATTCTAAACGTAAAGATGTGTTGGCAGTAGGCGGAAGGTAATTATCTAGAATAAAAAATAGTGGAAATGCCAAAGCTAATATTTTCTTTAGATATGACTTCTTGATTCAACACTTTGCACATCCAAATGCAATAGCAAACCGTAAATTACGAGCAGTCGGTGTAAATATCGCTGTACAAAAACTAATCCGTCACTTGGAAGCACATCAGATGGAACAAGTTAAATATTTAATGAAAGCAAAAAACGAAAAAATGAGAAGTTTTGGTTTATGGGCACCAAAAAAGGTAGGAGGATAAAAGGAAATGATGGATATTAAAGAAGAAGGAAAAAAAAACTCAACCGACCCTATTAGTGTGATGTCTATGTTACTAGTTTCGGTCGAGCATTGCTCCAGGAAAGATTAGAAGTGGTCAGAGAGCTCTGGAATTATGGTATTAGAGCAGAATTCCAATATGATGACGGTAACAATGTGACGCCCGATGAACTCATCTCTTTCTGTCGAAAATGCAGTATCAATTGGATCGTTATCGTAAAACATAAAAACACCGAAGGGAAATCAGGCTTAGATCATACTACTGTCAAAGTAAAAGATGTGTTACGTATGACCGAAATGGAGATCCCCAAATCAGAACTATGCATCTGGCTTACAGCAGAAATCAACGAACAAATGCGTGTGGACTCCGTTGCCAAAATAAAGAGCAAACACGACTTGAAATCCAAAGATACATCTGACTCCAAACACGAGAACGATTTATCCAAAGGAGAAGGCTCCGAACAAACGAAATCGTCGTTTGATGTAAATATTGTATACACAGAAGGAAGAGGAAAAGAACGAACAAAGATGAAGCACAAGCACAAGACAGTATTGGTGGATAAGGCAATCAATCGGCTTACCCCGTATATGGAGGATTTGAAAAAGGATGTTCAAGTGATTGCGTTTGATTTACCAAAAGATATCGTCAAGCTAATGGTAGAGTATAACCTTTGGCAAGATGATGGATATAAGAAAATCATTGATCATGCTACTTTGAACCAGAGGGATACCTTGAGCAGAGTTCGACATGCTGTTCAGAAATTGATTGATTCAAAACATAAATGTGTATGGCTGTATTCCCACAGAGATGACTTTGGTCAGCTATGCTGCCTGCCTTAATTCCTTTTATATTATATATCTATGTATAACATATGCATGCACTAATAGTATTCGTGTAGACGCATGCATGTTTACAATTAATAAACTTTTTATTTTCTTATAATGACATTATTTGACTTTTTTTTATGAAAGAAAAACAAATCTCTATAAACATGTTTTTTCAATTGATATAACCATTTTAAATTTAAAAACATATATATTTTATTAAGATTGAACTTAACATCGCTTTTTTCAATTGTTTTTCTTTCAATCTTTTGGTTTCGTTCTTGATTTTCTCGTGATGTGATTCAATATCATTTTTACTCACATGATCGTGGATATATTTAGCACTGTCCTTTTCAATGTATTTTCTCAACTTCAGCACTCATATCTATTAATAAAGAAAAATGGTTACTAATGAACGTATTTTATTAAACTATATTTTAGTTCAAATTACCTGTAAGATGAATATGCCTTAAATATATCATATAATGTAATATATAGTAAATTGGGATAAAATAAGCATATTAAGTCCTTTGATTTTACTTGGAAAGTTTAATAGCTTGAACACATACCAGATTCTATTTATTTCTTTTCTGTTTCATCTATTGCGCCTGTCATGAGTGCACTATGTGTTGAGAATATATATACATCAATTGCTCTATGTTGCTATTATTATAAATATTAACTTACATTACAACATTAAGAATAACCAAAGCAGTAATGAAAGAGAACAAAATGGCTAATAGAAGTGCCATTGAATAGTTTTCTGAATCTCCACTAAGAATAGGATCAAAGATACCGTACAAGAAAAACCAGACAGTGGTAAATACCAAAAAAGGATCTTTAAAGAGATTCTGCTGGCTTTGATCACTCATCGCTACACTTGATTCAAGACCAGTTTCATTAACGGGGGCTAAATTCCCTTCATATTGCTCTTGGAAGAAGCTATCATCTTGCATTCTTAATAAAACGACTAAAGAGATCGTAAATGATATGATAAGCAAGATCATTAAGCCAAGTATTGGAGCAATTTTTACACCTAGCTGGATGATAGTCTCTATTAAGATGCTCTACACAAAATACAATGTAAATATGACTATTATTTAAAACCATAATATAAGCATATTACCATATTTCGGTTGACTCGTAGACGTAATAAGAAATGAAAACATAAAATTAGGGTTGTAAGCGAACTAATGTCATATTGTAGAAGAAACAATTAGACGTGAATGATTTAAAAAATGAATAAAATATTAAACTTCGCAATGATATATTTACTTACAATATGAGAGCTGTCAGTTGCTACTAGAATAAATATAGCCAAAGGAAAAACACTAGCAAGAAGGTCGACATAGGTGCAAAGAAATTTCCAGTATTCCCACTTAAGATCAATTATCTGTTTCATTTCATGGATAAAGAACAGAATCCACATCAACATAGTTATAACTAAGCAAACCAGGTGCCCTGTATGCTGAATTGACGATCCAGGGGTATAGTCAAATACTTCCTCAGGAAATGATATGGTTACTGTGTAAAATATATAAAGTAATATCTGACTAAATAATATGATATAAAATGGACCTTTGGCATCATCCCGTCATCTATGTGTTAAAAGGATTTCTACAATAAGAGTTTTTTGATTAACTGTTTCATTTAAAACTTGGGAACTAGAATATGTACTGTTTTTTGTTAAAATAGCGTATGATATAGCTTCGTAAACTCGCTTTTATTCAGGAATAACTGGTTTTAACATATGATTGCATGGGATATCAGGAAAAGGAACGATGTCATTATGTTTCAACTAATGTGCTATAATTTTTGAGTGTTTTTTCTCCTTAATATTTATTATCATATTGCATGCTCTAGATAGAATAAGTGGTTGAAAAATGTTTATAATACACGCTATTTCAACTGGGTTTATGAATAACTTTGAAAATTACATGGTAAAGTAAAATTCTCTTCAAAGCTGGATGCATAATGTAATTGGGAGTTTTTTTTTTTGCTAACCAATTGGATTTGATTTAACCAGTAGGATAGTATCTCATTAATCTGTATTATATGTTGAACAAGTATTTTAGGACAATTAAATGATGTGAAAACACTCTAATAAAAACTTCCAGAAATATAAAGCTTATTGTCTAAATAAAGGAAGAAAACCTCATTTTGGAATTTCCGATCATCTTTTCCAAAGCGCGCCGAATGTAGCCTGGGAAATATTGCATTAATAAAAAAAAGAAAGTAACACATAGGTCATATCTAATTATTCCAGGGAAAGCTGTGAGAAGCATTTGGACTAATCATTTTACTCGTACTATGAGATCACATTGCTCATGAAAATTTTATTATGTAGGATATCAGGTAAAGATGGACATATGTTTGACATTTCTTTTTTGGTTTTGAAATATATATTTTAGTCAGTTTGATAAATGGTTCAAGCTATATGAATACAATCAAAATGATTTTTACTTTAATCGAAATATGAACTAGAAGTTCTGAAGAAAAGATTGACATATATACAATAAGAAATTGTTTACATGACCGTGATTGCTTTTCATTCTAAAATTTCGTCGTTATGTTTGCAGCTTAATGCAGAAGAGCAATCATCGTCTCTTTTCAAAATACATCAATTTCAAAAACAAAAAGGTACTATTTGGTATTTTTTTTAATACATAAAGAACCATGAGTTTGCAGAATCTTTTTAGTCTAAAGACGCAGAACTCTTGACGGAGACCGCGTCGTACAATTTGTGTGTGACTTTAGAAAGTATTTAATCTCAGAAAGCTGTTTGCAAATACATTCATCTCTTTTTCTTTTTCTTTTTTTCCCTCTTTGTTTATTTACTTGTTGTGATATAATATGGGAGACTTCAGTCTGGACTCTGTTTTGAATTTACCCGAGTATAAACTCGTTTCTGCTGAAACCGCTGAGAACTTTGATTCACTTGATAAATTGAACCGCTTTAGAAACGAGTTTGTTATCCCAACTCGTCGCGAAGTCGGCGCCAAGGAGTCGGATATCAGTAGGTCACGAAAACTAAAGGTGATGTTATGGTAGTTAAAATATTTATATGAATTAGCTGGAAACTTGGATGATTCATGTACTTATCTTTGTGGTAACTCTTTGGGATTAATGTCTAAACGTTCCAAACAAAGAGTGATGGAAGAACTTGACGCCTGGGGTAAAAGGTATTTAAAAAAAAAATAAGACCTGAAAAGCTGAGTCTGTAATTAACCCCAATGACAATCACGAAAAAAAATACTAGAGGTGTTCAGGGACATTGGAACCATCCTTACAACAGACCATGGGCTACAGCAGATGAGGATGTAAAGGACCAACTTGCGCGTATGGTTGGTAAGTTAAATATAGGCATTCATATAAGGTCCCGAGTCATATTAACGAGGTATTAAAAAAAGGTGCTAAGCCGGTTGAAGTATCTGCCATGAACACATTGACAGCCAACATTCACTCCATGCTTACAACATTTTATCGCCCTACAAAGGAGAGATTTAAGATTTTAATTGAAGAAAAGGCGTTCCCCTCAGATCACGTAAGTTATTTTTTGCTGGATTTTTTCCCACAGTCGTCTAAACTATTTGTAGTACGCGGTTGTATCACACCTCGAGTCACGCGATATTGATCCAAATGTTGGTCTTTTAACTGTTGGACCTAGGGAGGGTGAATGTACACTTAGAACGGATGATATTATCGAATTGATTCGTGGTGATAAGGAGATTGCTGTTGTCATGCTTTCGGGAATTCAGTATTATAGTGGCCAATTCTTTGAAATTGAAAAAATTACAAAGGCTGGCCATGAGGCTGTAAGTTTTACTAATGTAGAAGGATGATGACAAGGATTAAGGTGTATTCATGTTATATGTAGGGTTGTATTGTTGGTTGGGATCTTGCTCATGCTGCTGGTAATGTACCTCTCAAGTTGCATGATTGGGAGGTTGACTTTGCTTGCTGGTGCTCTTACAAGTATCTTAACTCGGGTGCTGGCGGAATTGCAGGCATTTTCATCCACGAAAAATATAAGAATGATCGTTCTCGTCCAAGGTAAAATAGCATCAATTTTTTTTAAAAAAAAGGTAGGAAGAGTGACTGCATGTGCTTATAAAATATATCATTGCTAGATTGGCAGGCTGGTGGGGAAATGATAAAACCAACCGTTTTGAAATGATTCCTGAGTTTAGACCTAGTGATGGTGCTTCTGGATATCAAGTCAGTAACCCAAGCTTTTTGACTACCAATTCATTGCTGGGCTCTCTTGAAGTATTTGAAGAAGCTGGCGGTATAGAAGAGTTGAGAAAGAAATCATTAGTCATTACGGGTTATCTTGAGCGTCTCCTTAAGGTCGAGTTAAAAGATGCCTTTGATAAAGATATCATTCGTATCCTGACACCCTCTGATCCAGCACAACGTGGCTCCCAACTCTCTTTGGAATTCCCTGAAAATATGATGGATGTATACAACATCCTTATCGATGCCGGTGTTATTGTTGATGACCGTAAACCAACCGTAATTCGCATTGCACCTGCCCCTCTTTACAATTCTTTCAAAGACGTGTATAACTGCGTTCAATGTTTGAAGGCTATTATTCAAAAAGTGTATTAACAGCTGTGTTTTATAAATAAATAAAATATTGGTTTATGTATTAATATAAATATATGCATTATTATGGGAAAGTGTTGAACATGCTTGATTTGTAAAATGCCAACTCATCCAATCAGCGCAT
>VCJC01001171.1:38963-54242 GCA_024140195.1 Backusella luteola | reverse complement strand
TAAAAAAAAAAAAAAAAAAAAAAAACTTATTATTTGACATTAACGAACAACACTTATATTCCAAATACAGAAAGAATCGTGAGAGAAATGGCTTTTTTTTTTGTTAGTGACACAAAATCAGCTAAAATATGGATTTATTAAATAATTTGAATAAGCATTTGGTATGAAAAAAAAATATTGAGGGAAGAAAAAAAATATACAACAAAATGAAATAGAACGATAGAGGAATGATCAAGTTATGCAAAAATTAGAGAGGTAATTAGTTTGAGTACAGTCTAATAGGAGGTTCTGTGTTCAATGTCCTGGTAGCCAGTCATTGCGTCCCAGTTACCAAGAGAAAGATCTTCCTGGACAGAGTCATCAGCAGTGGACTCGGAGGAGACAGAGGAGGCAGAAGCAGAGGAGCGACGCTTATCCTTGAGCAATTTGGAGAATTCTGACCATGGCATATCCATGAAACTAGTGTTCTTGGGGGTAGTGATGCTAGGATCTTCATTGATCAAGTTGGGAACAGTCTTGATGTGTTGGAGGAGAGTATAACCAGGATCCATTTTGTAGTAGTAGATATATAAGAGAGATTTGTTTTTGTGATAATGATTTTTTTTGAAGCTCTCAAATCTTGGCCCTTTTATATGAATCAGTCGTGGGATTTTTTGTACAAATATGGAATAGTGTCTCAGTTGAGCAAGCGCTCTCTTCTCTTTGGCTGCTAGTGATTGCGACTTGTCATGACTAAAAATAAATTTTTTTTACCTCACTCCGCCCAGAGTAACTAAATTTATTCCACCAATCAAATTGCTCTACTTGAACCACCTTTGGAAAAAGAAGGCGCAAATAGAATGTGGGGTAAACATTAATGAAGAAGGGACTTCTAGACCTCCCCCCATTTTGGAGAAATATACACACACAAAGGTCATCCGCGGAAACACATCGTCTGACTCATATTCTCTCTTTTCTCGTGGATTCTACATCCTTCTCATTCTCTCCCCCCATACACACATTAATGTAGCACCACTTTTTTTTTAACAAGTCCAGAACCAAAGGATATTTGTTTGTGCATGTTATTTTTAAAGTTTTCTCTCTCTCTCTTCTTTGAGAGGACACATAAAAAGATATTCTAGATTGTGGATAGCAGCTTTTAATTATATTTTCTTTTGTTATTTGCAAAATATAGACATCTTGTTTTTCTTTTTCTTTCTCTTTTAAACAGATTAAACAATAAAATGTTCCTTTTTTTATGCTTCAAAAGTACCTTTTAAATAGAGGCAACGAATAATAAGCGTAGAGGAGATTGCATAGAAAATGACTCAATCTTCAAAAAAAAAAAATGTTTGTCAATAAAAAAGTGGGACGAGTGCAAAAGCGATTCTGAGCAATTCAAAGTAACTCAGCCCTGTCATGATTTTATTTTTATTTTTAACACACAAAACAGTTGGAAAGTTTCCATTTTTATTTTTATTTCCATTTTTATTATTTTATTTCATTTTTTTTTTATTGTAAACACAATGGCTACAAGTATACTACATACTCAAGCACTTGGGACAAGCTATTCTGATTCCTTTTGGGTAATTAACCAACACACAATCAAGAGTACATTGAATAAAACATGGCTCAATCGTGCCTCTTTTATAGGATGATCAAGGAAAAGGTGTTGACATTGTGATTAACAAATCAAGACAGTCAAAAGAGTCTTGTGAAGTAATCAAAAGATTGTACAAAGCAAGGTATATAAATGTAAAAGACAAACAAAGGAGCTTCCCTATTTATATCACTCTATAATTAGAGCTCAACTTGAAGAAGAGTATGGCGATAAGCTATTGAGGCTGATACAGACTTCAGAAATTGGACAGCTTGAAGAAGGCACCTTTGCAGAAACATTATCTCACATTTCATCAGCGCTCGAAACCACAGCGCGTGCACACATGGATCTCGCACAGCAGTTAAAGGATCATCTTGAATTACCGCTGGACGGGTTTATTAAGGAGCAAAGGGATTTAAGAAAAGTGGTAAAGATAAAGCTAAAGTTCGATATGATGGCCTCGTTTATTAATATCTTATTGGGTTGCTAAGCAACAACAACAAATAGAAAATTCGAAGCAGCTTAAAAATCTACACGAAACGGATGTTGCACGAGTAAGCAAATGGGGGACATGACACTTTATTACATGTATAAACTGTGTTTAATTAGGCTAGAGAGTATTATGCGAGTGAGTGCACTAAACTAAGTGTCATGGAGGCTCAATTCGCTTCAGAGGAAGAGCAAGTCGAAGGTTCAGTCAATGTAAAGTAATGGATGAGGGTTTATTTGTGTCAATTGCCTAATTTTGGATGCCATGTTCTTTTTAGTTTGAAAAGGAAATTGAAGAGCAAAAAAGAATGGCCGCTGTTGCTGGTAATATGATTGTTGACACTATTTTGTGTTTAACTAGAGTATTAACCCTTTATTGTTCATAATACAGATCAAGTATTTAAAAGATCAAGTGATAGCTTTAATAAAGTCAATGATAAATGGATTTCGGATTGGAAAAAGGCTTCTTCAGTGTTTCAGGATATGGAAATAAAGAGAATCAACTATTTGAGAAATACACTTTGGACGTAAGTTTATATAAATATGATGATAGACTCAATCGAGTAAAACGAGGGTCTTTTTTTAGTTATTCAAATATGATGACGAATACAACGAATGTTGATGAAGATGTAAGGGTTTACGCCTTGGACTTATTTATTTATTTATTAACTCATTCCATGTTCCAGTGCTGTGATAGAATTCGAACTGCTTTGGAAATCACTGATGTCGAAAAAGATATTCTTGACTTTGTGCAACGCTATGGCACAGGTACCAAAGCTCCAGGTAATTTAATTTTATTATTATTATATTGGACGGGAGAAAAGGGGAGAGGAAGAAAGGGCTAATATTCCTTCATAAAGCACCCGTATTCCATGAACCACTTTATGCATCCACTTCATATACATCACTTCCAGCACCAGCACCAGCACCAGCACCAAAGACAGCATTCGATTCACAAAATCGTAACATTAATAGTCATACTAACATCAATAACAGCATCAACAGCATCAACAGCATAAATAGAAGCGATTCTGCACTGCGATCTTCGTCTCAGCCTCCTGTTACTATTTTAACCAATCCCGACGAAGAATTAAAGTCCGTGGACCATCAGCTTCAGCAGTTGGAAGTTGTCGGTAAGCCTACTGAGCTTTCACCAGAGCA
Organism: Backusella luteola; assembly: GCA_024140195.1. Lineage (NCBI taxonomy): Eukaryota > Fungi > Mucoromycota > Mucoromycetes > Mucorales > Backusellaceae > Backusella > Backusella luteola. Next base: position 51,013 of record VCJC01001171.1, on the reverse strand, counting down.
ATTATCGCCCCCTCAATCTCCAACGGTTGCTCTCGTCAAGGAACAATTTAATGAAGCAACGCCTACTACTGTTAGTCATGGTGCTGTTAGCACTGCCATGAAGGAAGTCGAACACATGTTGGAGCAGCAGCAAGGCTCGCGCTCTCAAGTCAATCTTGGTGAACAAAAGCAGATGGATTTAAATACAGCATCAAACGAAAAGGAATTACCTCAAATACAACCACAGCCATCATCCCCAGTGCAGGTCAAATCTGCACCCATTGTCGAGACACCAGAGCCTCTGTCAACTGGACCATCCTTACCACCTCCCACTCAAGACATGAATGATAAATCAAATGATCCAATCAAGTTTAAACCAATGCCCAATCCAGACTTTGAAAAAGCCAGTTCAACACAGGATGGGAATAAGGAAATAAAGGAGTATTTGCCAGAGCTTTTATCTACAGAAGATCATACAGAGATTAATATGCAACAAACTAGACTTGAGGACAGTAAGAAGAGCGAGAATAAAGAGATTAATAATAAGAATGGCAATGTCGAAAAACAAGTCGAAAATGACGACGATGAAGAAGAAGAAGAAGAGGAGGAAAATGAACAAGTGTTATATAAGAGTAGATTGCCTCGATCAACTCCCAAAGATGAAAAATGGGTCATTTCATCCATTCGTAGACCTCAGCAGTTACCTGTACGGGCAATCAATGCAAAAATGTCTGATGGTTCAATGAATCGCAATAGCATATTACCACCTGTTAACCAAAGCGAGGAGCAGCCGGTTGCTGAGGAAAAACCCAGAGAGGAAGTGCGTCAACCCAAACTCCATCGACCTCTTGTACCACTCACCATTGATATTCCAAACGCCATCAACAAGGCACCATCACATCCAAACATACACGCTATTACTCAGGCAGCCGCCGAAGATAATAGAAGACATTCTCACCCTTCCCCTATTCAACAACAACCGATGGAATCAACATACCATGCAGCTCCCACTGACCGCAATATGATTCGTAGCTATATCAACCAAACCACAAACCCAATGAATCCTGAAATCAGACCCGCACCTTGGTTGGATGAAGCAGGAAATGTCATAGAGGAGCAGCAACCCTATCGTCCGCCATCCAACAACCACAGTAGTTATTATGGAAATGCCGGAGGATACCCTCAGCAGCAGTATGTCAGTCCACGTGGCTCTTCTCTCAAGATGAACCCTGAACAACTCCAGCAATTGCATCAAGACTTGTATCACAATGATGATGACAAGAAACGATCCACACCCGTGGGCAAGTTACAAAACGAAAAGCACAAGGATTCAAAGGCCGGCCGATTCTCGCTTCCTTTCTTTAGCGGTAAAAAGGACAAGAAAAAGGAAAAGGAGGCGGCGGCGGCAGCAGCAGCAAAGGAAGTGGCTTCTGCACCTACCAGCTTTTATGGAAATAATAACTATCGTCCTCCTCCTCAAGATGCTTACCATCGACCTCAGAGTCAAGTGGTGTATCAATTGCCACAGCATATTCACTCACCGACTCCTCAGGTACAATCACCTCCATTAGTGCAACAACAGCAGCAGTTACCTCAAGAAATGATTGAACCTACAATTGCAACTGCAAATCCTCAACCACAGCAGGAGCAACCGCCTTCTTCGGGCTCAGATAATAGAAATTATGTAGGATATGCACGGGCATTGTGGACATTTGAAGCCAATGTAAGTTGTATTATGTAAAAAGAGAGCAACACCCTAACCTCCTTTAATAGATTGAAGAAGAAATGTCATTCCAAGCCGGTGATACCATTGGCGTCATACGTAAGCAGACGGACGGTTGGTGGTTTGCCCAATTGACAAAGCAAGGTGTTGTACATCAAGGTTTAGTTCCTGGTAACTACATGGAACCGATCCAGCCCTAATCCTGTGTTATTACACTCAATTAAAATAAAAATTAAAATAAAATTCATTTATCTCTCTCTTTCTCTCCTTTTATAAAATGACCCTTTCGACTTGGGCAGCTAATGGCACCTGTCTGGCATTTACTCTAATCTATGTCATTGGATTTTACGTCTTCAATACGCCAGGCTCGAGAAACGAGCCACCCGTGATGAAGGCCCGGATGAAGGCAGTGACATTAGCATCGATCGTCTGTTACTTTGTCGTTGTCCTGGTTACCCAAGGGGCCAAAGAATCGAGCGTAGTTTTGCTTGGTTTGCAACTGTGGCCCACTCTCTCCTGGTTCAGCCCGGTGCTATTGACCATGATGCTGTTCCTGGGCCCACTTGTTGTCATGTGGTTTGATGGCGAGTTGCCCTTTCAAAAAAACTTTGACATGCACGAGTTTTCATCGTTAATGTCGCTTCGTAATTTTGTAGTGGTAAGGACATGTGGGAAAATACCGCTCATATCTAATTAGTTTTAAAGGCTCCCATGACGGAAGAATTTGTATTTCGAGCTTGCATCATCGCCATTCTCCATCAAGCCGACTATTCCATCAAGCATTTAATCTTTGTGTCTCCATTGTACTTTGGCATTGCGCATTTACACCATGCGTGGGGCAATTACAAGCAATGGGGATCCAATGCGCGAGCTCTTCGCAACGCCCTGCTCTTCTCGACGTTTCAATTTGCTTATACAACAGTGTTTGGGTGGTATGCAAGTTATTTATTTATAAGAACGGGCAACCTATGGTCTCCCGTCCTGTGTCATTCTTTTTGTAATTACATGGGATTTCCCGAATTGAATAATATCAACCATCGACCTCTTTTACATAAAATAGGTAATAAGAACAAAAAAAAGTGTGTGTGTGTGTGTGTGTGTATTTACAAATATTTAGTGATTTACACTTGTTTCCCGGCTGGTGTTTATTTGTTTATTCGCAACCTAAACAAGTTGACTGATCCAGTGGGCGGTTCTATCTATTGGGATTAAACAACTCATTTGTCCTTGCCCTTTTTATCATGTCCAATTGCACTCTCAATCAACTTCTTCGTACTGTATGTGACAAGATGGATCCCATCTCCTCGTTTGGCACTTTCATAAAATCGACTGAAAAACGCTTGTTGAGTTCCATTTTTCCATGAATCCATGTATCGTTCACCCAGTCGCTGCAAAGGCCCAAATGTAGTTTCAAATGCTGCCTTGACTATATAATAATAATACTGTTATCACCATTTGCTTATAAAACAAGTTTAATATTTACCATGATCTCCCGAGTGACTCAGCTCATCGCCCAATTCTAAAGTATAATAGTCCTTTTCCGTTTTCTTGGTTAAATATTCTGTTTCTAAATGTTCCTTGCATTTCACAGGGGTTTTTGCAACGGATACCCATGTGCCATAAAAGGGATTGAGGTGTGATAAGATTGAGGATGGTTTGTCCGCCATGCGTTCGTTTGTGAAACGTCTACTCTCTCGTAAAAAGCATACCATCGTGCATTTCTTAGATTCAAGTGTTAATCTTTTTACTGTCTCTTCAAACTCTTCATTTTCCTCTTCTTTTTGTTTGTTTGGCTTTGTGGTGGCGAGCATAAAACACTTTTCTGACCAATCGCCTTCTACTTTGGATGCTCTGCCAAAGCCAAGCACTGTGATATTTAAAGTACTGTCTGATGCATCTGCATTGGAGGGAGGCGAGGAGGAGGAAGGGGAGGATGGAGAAGAAGAAGAAGAAGAAGAAGAGGTTGGGGGAGACGAGGAGGAGGAAGAAGGGTCGGGAACTGCTTCGTTTTCTTCAGACCACCATGGAGATAACAAGTCGGAGGAATCTTGCTTGGGTATAGGTGGTGGTGGTGGAGGTTTGGGCAGGGATTGAGGCGGTAAAAAGCCTGGAGTGTTCTTTTTGTCTTCTTCAGCGTTATCTTGTTGATCCTCTTTAGTCATTTCTACAATTGTAAGTAATAATAATAACAATTAAAACAAGAAGAAGAAAAACAAAGAAAAGAAAAAATAAAAATAAAAATAAAAACAAATGTGATAATTGGTTTCGGTCATGTGATTTATGCACTCACTCTGCGTTTGAGAATGGAAAATAGTTGGTTTTTGCGCTTTTTGGCAAATGGCAAGAATCATCCGATTGTTTGTTTTTGTTTGTAATGAATAGACTATCTTTACATTATATACAATTGGATGCTATTCGAAAAGAAAAATGAAATCTACTCTTACTAAAGAAATTAAATTAAATTAAAAAAAGAAAACTCAGGATCCTCCCGAGACATAAATCCATAGAAAAAAAGAATACCATGATCGACGCATAGAAAATATGTTTTATTAAGATAGCGCTATTGTTTATCAGTTATTCATGATGGATTATATGGTCTTGTATACACATGGACAATAGTTTCAATTTTATAATGATTAGGACACACAATAGTTAAATTTCATTATTCAGTAAAGCTATTTTTTTTATCAATTAAACTAGAGTTTGACGATGCTTAATATAATTATTTATACATATGTTCTTTATTAGACTAATACTATTTTTGGTGACTCCTAGGCGCTGTATCCAACGTAGGCATGAGCGATTTATTCAGTTTTATGTTTAATCTTTTGAGATATTCTATATCTCTTTCATTTTTTGAATCAAGTTGAGTATTTCCTGATTCTCTTTAATAAGATCTTTTTTTGTCATTTTATTATTTTTATGATCATAGATTTTCAAGATATGAATCTTACCTAGTTTGCTTTTACTGAGATAATAACCATCCAAATACAAATCGTAAATGTTCTTATAGGCTTTCTCATGACCTTGCCAAATACTTCGATAATAGCACTCTAGTGCGAAATCAATATTAATATTGACACCATGGCCCTGTTGGTACATCAAGCCAATCTTTTTTTCGAGCTTTTGCGTATCCTTTCTTTTCAGCCTGAAGAAACCAAGCCATTGCTGAGTTGTACCACGTAGAAGAATAGTACCGTTTTCCAATATCATAAAAACCTTTAACAATTCCTAACTTTACATCGATGATGAGGAACTTTGGTATTGGTATCTAAATTGGAATACCAATCAATTTAAAATTAGACTTTTTTTTTTTTAGAATAACAACAATTTTACCTTGGGCATCCACGATTAGTCTTTCTAACGAATACTCAAGAATACTCAAGAATACTAACAAAATCTACTGTGCGCATTGTTTTTAGGTAGTTAAATTAAAAAAGAAGAAAAGAAAGAAAATGTCATGTTTCTTAGTATTGTTTTTTATAAGTTAAACTATGTGGTTAATTCACTTCAAGTAAATGGCACCAATTAATCTTATATTTAGTAACAACATCACATAAGAACCATATTGGCGATATTTTTATTACACTATTAACAAAATAAGTTAACCACATTTTACATGTGTTTTCTTCTTCTATTCACATTTCTTCTGTTTTACATCATATATAACAACATGTAACGCTTTTTATTTACGAGGTTTTTTTTATGTAAATATTCAACATGACCTTGTTATCCAAGAGGATACAAATGATATGAATCATTCAAATTCAGAACGTGTTGACCAGAAAAAAATCATGTAGCGAATGACACAGGATAATCAAATAGGGTATTCCAACGTATTTGTCATAGGGCAAAGATTCTACAGCAGGAAAGTTTCTAGGATTGCCTGTTGGATGTCGATTCAATTTGGATACTTTATTACCAGAATACCAACGCTTTTCATTGTTACATAGTGTCACAATTAAAACTTTTTCGCCCTGACCTATATCGATTGGATCTCTAAGTTCGAGATGTGATAAGCTCAAATCGCCAAGATAGAATGATGACATGTCCCAAACACATTCATCAATGGTCAAAGCACGTAAATTTGGAAACGATTGTGAAATGAAGACATCTGTATTCACAGGCATTTCGGCTGATTTGAGTTTTAGATTTTTAAGACTGGGGTATTTCGTAACAGAAGACGTACTAAGTGACAATTCAACATGTGTCAGTTCAAGTGTCGAAATAGTGTTCCCAACAGCTTTCATAATGTCATCAACATTAAACACTCTCTGTAATCCGGTTGGTTCTTTTTCATAGCTAATGTGTAGCATCGTAAGTGCTGTTAACTTGGATAAGTCCAGAAAAATATCAGCAGGAATGGCGTCTAGCGATAGTTTTTGAATAGATTGAGCTTGCTTTGATTTTACAATCTCGTTGATCTCAGCTTTATCCGTCCATTCACCATTGCCAATAACGAGTTCCTTGAGCTGACAGTTGTTTTGATCTAATGTTGGAATAACATACTGAATATGCTTTGGATGCGGTATATCCAATGCTGTTAAACGTGGTGCAATCTGTTGTATTTGTGGAATAAAACCTGTTATCATATAATCGGCAAGATTAACGCCGGACTCTACAGTAACCGAATACACCATGTTGATAATTTTTGGGTACTTTTGGGTCGCGTATTTTTGAAAGTCGATGTATTTTTCAGTTGTAAGGATGCGGACTCGTTTTAAAGATAGTTTAGTCATATATTCGGCAGATTTAACTTCAACTGGAAGAGTATCACAATTGATCGACATGTCATCAAGTGACAGTGAGGATAATAAAGGTACTTTGTCGTGCAATAATTCTAGATCTGTTAATGCGAGGCTGTAGTTTTGCAGCGATAGAGTCTTCAGTGCTGGAGCTTTACCAAATAGGTCAATAAGTTCCTTTCCAAGTTGTTGGGCTTTACCGCGCATTGCTACTTCTGTTAATGCAGGACATATTCCTCTTTCGAGAAGATGCTCTGTGAATACTTGACTTGATGGCTCTATAATGGATTTAATTGTCCTAATCCATGGGTGAGGCGACAATATTTTTGTAAACCGTAACTTGTAGTCGCCATCAGCGCTTCCATAAAATACCAATTCGCGTATATTAACAAATAAAAAACCCAATATGTCGATTTCGGAGCTTTCAATGTCTTGTATTTCGAGTATAATTTTATGTACATGGTTGCTTTTTATTGGGTCCCTGCGAAGTTTGTTGACTAGGTTATTTAGTTGACCTTTACTTTGAAGTCGGATCGTTTTGAAAAGAACAGTGTTCTCCAACACTTGACTCCACGCACGACAAACCGTTAAGCATTCTACTTTATCGCGTTGGTGTAGTGGGTGAAATATTTTCTCTATAAGCTCGACCGAAAGGTTAATCATGACAGAGAAACAAAAAAAGTTGACAATGTAATGAAAAGAAATGAAGAGTTGACAAAACAAGTTTTTTTTCGCTTTCCAAGACAGATGGGATTAAAATCGGCGCTTTAATTTAGACTCTGTCTTCATAGTATGAAATGCTGGTGATGCCAACTTGATGCTTTTAATAACATAATATTTTGAAAATAGAGATGTAAATCCTTTCTTTCGCGGGCTTTTATAAGCAGCACTGCCCCATACTCCAAAAATCTGGCTTCTCGATCAATTTTTTGTGGCTAAGGAGGAGCGAGTCTCTCTTTAAGTTCTTCCCTGTTTTCTTTCTGATTTTAATCATTCCTGTTTGAGATTATCTGTAAATGGTCGTGTATCTCTTTTTAAGAAGCTTTGTCTTCCTCATCTTGTTTAATGTTTCGACTATTTACGTTTCTAAGCCGCCTAATAGGTTTACTGAGTCAAGCCATTTTGACATACTGTCTTTTTCAAGAAAATGAGAACAAATTTCAAATTAATGAGAAAAGATTTTCAATAATTATTCAATAATTTGAAAATGTTTCTCAACAATTTGAGAAAAGGTTGATGGGAAAAAAAAGGGCGAAGAGATTGGTATTAACCCAAGGCATGGTACTAAAATAATGGAATATAGTATGTCTGGCTCGCCAGACATAGTTGTGGTAGTAAACTCTGCCCTATTGATGCGTTACTCGATTACTTTCTATTATGCTATTCCTCATTGGTGTGTAATATGACTTTATGGACCTTGCTACATGGCTACTATCTTTTTATTTGCTCACTGTCTGAAATATACTTATACATGATATATTTCTCTTTTCTCATTTATTTGAAATATTTTCTCCCCTTTTTCTCATCAATTTGTAATTTTTTCTCATTTTCTTGAAATAAACAGTATGAATCGATACTTCCCTTAATATTCCACCTCAAATTTGTTTCTTCAAGCTACAAGCACCTTATAGATCAATGGACTTTAATAGATATCATCGATTTTCAAAAGAAATATCTACTTTCGGAAAGATGTACACCGTTTTCGCCTTTCTATTTCCGGAATACATTTCATATTTGTCAACGCGAATAATGCATTTTTGTTGAGCAGTCAATCATTAAAACTCCTTCACAGTCTTTTTGCACATGTTAATCCCCGTTATTGATCGGTTACTGGTGTTTAGGTTGAATCAAAAACCTTCTTCAAAGGAAATGGATACTTGCGAGCAATTGGTTTCCACTGACCTTAGCATCTGTTTTTTTTTTCTTTTGAAAAATAATAGAAAACAAAATTAAAAAAAATACCCTTTCTATCATTTTAATCGGATCATATCGGCTCATGCTCCATGGAGTATATTTGAGTCCAGCATTTATGAAGATGGATATGGAAATAGCAGTGTGATTAATGATATTAAAAAGACACGTCTTTACTATAAATATATAAAAAGGCAATACGGACTGAGATATTCATTAATGAAGTGAAGTCACCTGTCAATTTTAAATCGGTTTTTTATGTCCATCTTTTAGCTGTAATTAACTCGGAAAATAATAAAGTTTGTTACACATGGACGCCTTTTGCTTTTATATTTCTTACTTTTAAATCCGCTTCAGCGCCAATCTCACTGTTTTAACCTTTGCAAATGTGCTTTTTATTGGTTACCACTGAAAGATAAACTACAAAATATATATTAATTTAAATATTTCTTATCTATTCTCTGTAAAATAAGAGAAAAAAACCCCTCTTTTTATATTTTTGTTAAACGGTATATATTTATTGAAAAGGCCGGGGTAAAATAAATAAAAAATTAAGGTTTCAAAATAAAGTATCATTCCCCTTCTTTTTCCAGATGTTCCAAGTTATCAAGCACAGCGACTGCTAGCAGTTGTCACATTCCAGGCTTTCGCAGTCAACCCACCCTAAAACTGTATATCTTTTCGTACTTTTATTTGCATGAATATTCGTTTACTACCCTTTTCCATACTGATAAATATTAAACAAAGGAAAAAAAAAGTAAAAAACAGTAATCGCTTTATGATTCACCGTGAGAGAAAGTAATTGAATGACTAACATCTGAGTGTGTGTGTGTGTGTGTGTGTTGTGCGCAATTTTTCTCTTGCAGACAAAAACGGAAAGTAGCCTTATATTCGATTTGTAATATTAATTTACCGCCAGTGTATGTTACAGTCAGTTGGATATGAATTGAAGAATTAAAGACAAAAACACGTAAACCATTATAACAAAGACGAGGGTATTCATTTTTGGGGGAACGACTTCATTAGATAATTTGAATTTAAAAATAATAATAACCTGATATATTTATTTTTATAACAGAACGAGCACTTTTGGTATTGAAGTGATAATACAAACAAAAAAAAATTCATGTGTAACAACACATGTTTTGAAAAATACAAAAACTCAAAGTGTTTGCTTTTTTTTTTTCCTCTTTTCTTTTTTCTTCTTGTTTTTCGTTTTTTTTTAAACAAACAAAATCAAAATGCTTGCTGCTCTCTCTCGCGCTTCCGCTAAGCCCACCTCTAACATGGCCTCTCGTGCCTTCCTCTCCACCTGGAACGCTGTTCCCCAAGGTAAGATTTTTTTTTTAAAACTCATGATTTGACGTGAATTTAACAACATATCCCCTCTCTTCTAGGTCCTCCTGATGCTATCTTGGGTGTTACTGAAGCCTTCAAGAAGGATACTGATCCTAGAAAGATGAACTTGGGTGTTGGTGCTTATCGTGATGATAATGGCAAGCCTTATGTCTTGAGCTCTGTCAAGAAGGTATTGTATACACGAAAAAAAAAAAAAAAATTGAAAAAAAATGCCGGTGTTCAAATGCTTGAGATGGTCTGACTCATTTTTTTTTTATTGACCAGGCTGAGAGAATCATGATTGACAATGACATGGATAAGGAATATGCTGGTATCACTGGTGTCCCCAGCTTCACCAAGGCTGCTGGTGCCCTTGCTTATGGTGATGATAGCGCTCCTATTGCTGAGAACAGAGTATGTTTCAAAAAAAAAAGAAAGAACCTTCTTTTATTTAAGGTTTTTGAAAAAATATAATTGTACTTACATAATATATTACGCGTCAATAGCTTGCCATTACCCAATCTATCTCTGGTACTGGTGCTCTCCGTATTGGTGCTGCTTTCTTGAATGCCTGGTTCCCCCATGCCAAGAACGTCCTCGTCCCCAACCCTACCTGGGGTAACCACATCCCTATCATGCAACACGCTGGTCTTAACTTGGAGAAGTACACCTATTTTGATAAGCAGACCAACGGTCTCAACATTGATGGCATGTTGGAAGATCTCCACGTAAGTTATAATAGTCCCTAAAAGGGGAGGAATATTGGTTTATTATCAGATTGTATTCATACCCTATTTTTTTTTTCTCCGTTTACAGAAAGCTCCCAAGAACACTGTAGTCCTTCTTCACGCTTGTGCTCACAACCCTACTGGTGTTGATCCTACCCAGGAACAATGGGACCAAATCTCCAAGGTCGTCAAGGTATGTAGTCGTCCTTTAATACATATGAGAAGAAAAAAGGAATTAGAGAATAGGGAGGATGGGTAGTATACCGCGTGTAACAACCACCGGGAAATATGAACAAAAGGGGTAAAAAAAATCAGACATCTTTATTCATCTATTTTTGTTGTGTTTGCAGGAACGTGAGCACTTTGCTTTCTTTGATATGGCCTACCAAGGTTTTGCCTCCGGTGACTGTACTCGCGATGCTTATGCTCTCCGCAAGTTCGTCTCTGAAGGTCACCAAGTCGTCTTGTCCCAATCCTTTGCCAAGAACATGGGTCTCTATGGTGAACGTGTCGGTTCCTTCTCCGTTGTCTGTGCTGATGCCGATGAGCGCGCTCGCGTTGATTCTCAACTCAAGATCTTGATCCGTCCCATGTACTCTAACCCTCCTATTCACGGTGCTCACATTGTCAGCACTGTCTTGAACAACCCCGAGTTGAAGCAGGAATGGCTCGGTGAAGTCAAGTTCATGGCTGACCGTATCATTGACATGAGAACCAAGCTTAGAAACCACCTTGAACAAGACTTTGGATCAAAGAAGAACTGGAACCACATCACTGACCAGATTGGTATGTTCTGTTACTCTGGTATGACCCCTGAACAGGTCAACAAGATCAAGTCTGACTGGCACGTCTACCTTACCCAGGATGGTAGAATCTCCATGGCTGGTATCTCCTCTGCTAACGTCAAGTACCTTGCTGAAGCTATCCACAACGTCACCAAGGATTAATTGATCTTCCATGTATCATAGATTTTTGTTTTATTCCCTCATTTTTTCTTATTCCTCAAAAAACAAAACAAAAAAGATTTTAAAAAAAAACATCCAATAAAGTTCATTCGGATGAGTTATTCTTCCTTACATTAATATTATCACACACCTTCACATGTCTCTAGAAAACCATTGTGTTCCCTTTAAGGGTAATTTAAAGTTTTTTGGCTCTATGATTGGCTGTTCCCACGATGTTTTAGTAACAAAAAGTCAAAGTCATCGAGGATATCGACATTTTTGATCTTTTTTTGGATTTTATCCAGTCATTTTCCAGCCATTTCAAACACTTGTATCAAAGGAGGGAACACACGGGTAAAAAAAATGTAGAATAGGTGGGTCCCGAAGAGCCTTAAAATCCTGCATTTGATTTCATGTGCTGTCAAGTCGGTACCACATTAGAAAAAAAAAAGTAAGGCAAAGTGGATGAGGGACCCCTAAATTTGAACAACAGATCGGCGTTATGCTCTTACGGGTGGTATATTAAACTCTTAAATGATTTTAAGAGTTTTTTGCAGTTCATTTTTTCTGCTTTTTGAAAGGTTAGTCTTTTTTTAATATAGGATTCCATACACAAAAGTAAATATTTATGATTTTTTAAGTTTGAATGTTTTCGTGTTTTACACTGAAAGCTTAAATATGT
>VCJC01001171.1:19590-38450 GCA_024140195.1 Backusella luteola | reverse complement strand
AGAGGTAGATATTTTATGGTACAACTACTGAAATCATAAAAGCGAGAATAATGAATACTATGTCCGACGAGCCAGGCATACTATATGCCATTATTTTAGTATCATGCCTTGGGTTAATACCAATCTCTTCACCTCTCTTAACCCTTTTTTTCTCATCAAATTTTCTCAATAATTTGAAAATGTTTCCCAACAATTTGAAAATCTTTTCTCATTAATTTGAAATTTGTTCTCATTTTCTTGAAAAAGACAGTATGTCAATCTGATCGCATTCTTGTATAGGTGAAGAGAGAGGCAGAATAACATCAAGGTCCACCAAGCACATGGATTGCAGTTATTCCTTCTGTTCTTCTCGTCATGATCTCTTTTTTTTTTATTGGATTATATAGGATCTACAGGTTAATTCACTGTATTGGGTTGAATAGATGGCCAAGATTGATCAATTGGTTATACTCATAATAATCTAAAGCATATTGGTTACCAAGTGATTGAATGGATTCAAAACAAATACCTAACCAACCATTGATTGGATGAAAAAAATAAACAAATGTCAAATCTATCTTGTCGTACGGAATTGAAGATCAAACAGGTAAAAAAAAGCGCCAAAACGAAAATCTTAATTTAATAGAGCAGAATTTATACAAAATAGAAGAGAAGGTGATCAGTTTTGAAATGCTCAAGCTCTACTTTTTTGTTTTTGCCCAACATCACGATGGCAACAATTAGGTACCACGTGATGCCTTTTTTTTCAAAATAAGGTTTAACGTTAGTCTTTCTCTCTCTTTTTTTTACATTCCACTTTCTCTGTTTCTTTCATTTCTTCTCACGACGATGCCTTTATGGACTGAACGTATAGCGACAAGAACGTATCCAATTAGCTTAGGGATATTTTTTGTTGTTCTTGTCAATTTGCTTATTATATATCGCTATTTACCACGAGATCCACCACCGGTATCGATCCCCAGTCACCCTCCAGGTACCAGCGAACCCTATCCTCCTTACAATCCACCTCAATATGGGCTCAAATCCGTGAGACCTTTAAAAAAAGATCGCAAATTCGTAAGCCAAGTACTGGAGGATTTTATTCATTCTACAAAGGCCAATATGACGGATAGGGACCTCTCTATTTTACTCGAGAATTGTTTACCAAATACCCTAGATACAACTGTCGAGTGGGTAAACGACGATAAAAAGAACCCTAGTACATTTTTAATAACAGGAGATAGTAATGTAAAAGTCGATTGTTGTTGATGGTAACAGATGTAACTGATTATTTTTTTTCTACCAAAAAAAAAAAAAGTTCCCGCAATGTGGATTCGTGATTCCTCTAATCAGATCGCACCTTACATTCGGCTCATTAAAGAAGATGAAGCTTTAAGAAACTTGGTATTCGGTGTTCTTTTGGTACAAGCAGACTATTTGTATTACGATCCTTATGCAAATGCTTTCTTGAGACCTTGGTACGCTCCCAAAAATGGGAATGAGCGAGGTTCAACTTCAGATCGTGTGGTACCTGATTATGATCCTGATATTGTCTGGGAATCAAAGGTATTTATAGAATACATAGAATATGAAGAGGGGATTGACTGATACCAATGGACTAGTATGAATTGGATTCAATTGGCCACTTTTTCCAATTGGCAGCTCAATATATCGAGGCAACAAACGACGTTGAACGTGTCTTCACTAATAAGCGATGGCTTCGAGCAGTGAATCGTGTGTTCCAAGTATTAGAAGACCAAATGAAGGATACATGGCCTGCCATTTCTTATAAAGCAGCATACCGAAAGAATGGTACACATAAGCTAGTTCAAGGCGAACCTGAGCCAGTTTCATTAGCAAAAGGTTACAGATTCAGAAGACAGACAGACCGACCTACAGAAACATTGGGCGAGTTTGGTATTGGAGGTATTACTAGAAGATGTGGATTGGTTAGAAGTGCATTTAGACCCAGTGATGATGCTACAACATTCCCATACTTGGTAAAAAATAGTGAAAAAGTTGTAAAAAAAAAGATGTTTTATTTATTTTTAATAATAGATTCCAGCAAATGCACAGCTCTCTGTCCAACTTTTGAAACTGGATTCTTACATTGAGACTTATAAAGCAAATCTAGCTCAGAAAGAGGAGGGTGCCACCATTAGCAAAGAGGTGCAAGCCATTGCACTTAATGCACGGGGCTTGGGTGAAACCATCCGTAAAGCCATCTATGAGCATGCCATCGTTACACACCCCACATTTGGACAAGTTTTTGCATTTGAAGTGGACTGCTATGGATCGACCCTAATTATGGATGATGCAAATACACCCTCCTTGCTTAGTTTACCTGTCTTGGGTTTTGTAGAGAAAAACGACACCATTTATCGTAATACACGCGATCTCGTTCTGTCAGAATGGAACCCATGGTACTTTAAGAGCAAATTTGCTCGTGGCATTGGTGGACCACACACTGGGCAAAATATGGTCTGGCCCATGAGTATTCTTATGCAGATACAAACCTCTGAGTCTGAAGCTGAAGTGCGAGAGTGTATTGACATGCTGAAGCGAATGGCAAAAAGGACCGGTAGTCTCATGTGCGAATCATTTAATGTGAACAGACCATCTAGTTTTACGAGACCTTGGTTTAGTTGGACGAATGGATTGTTTGGACAAACAATGTTGGATGTTATTGAAAAGTACCCTCATCTTGCTTAAACATACCCGTTTCCTAGGATTTTGCTTATTCCACTGATTTGTGTGATCTGACCCTGCATTTGAAAACGCGTATCAATTAGCAGTAACCATAATAAAATAATACTCGTCATAGCAACGATAATGATGTTTCCAATTTATCAATTCTTTACATTATCGAAAATCCTTATTTTTATTTTTCCTCTTTTTATTTTATGTATTTTTTTGGTATTTTACTCATTCTACACAAGTATTCTTTTTTTATATATTATTTTACAAAGAATTCCATTGGATCAACCCCAATAACAGTGTTTTTAACCCTGGAACTTCTTAATAGTCAACATTTGATTCAACATTTCTTGTAATTCATCATCGTCGACTTTGTGTCCAAGACTAGAGATAATATTTTCATCAATGAAGTGTGGCATAAAAATAGCGTATTTTTATTATTTACCTGGGAATGAGTGCCTTGGCTTCTTCTGCGTCTTCGCAACACAAATTGGCCAACTGAGCAATTTCAAATTGTGCCATACTCTCTTTTCCTAACAAACTATTTTCATGTGTTTCACAAAATAAGCAAAACGCAATTCTACAATTCAGCAACACGACTCTCTTACTGTCTAACTTCTTTTACTGAATCTCTGTTACTGAATCTACTGAAAGTGCGGACATAATCGAGCGTTTTTGTCATAACACTATATTGGAATGAATTAATGGGGGCTATCAAATGATGAAGCTCATTTGATATACCTTGTGGTCACTCTATTTACTGTGCCTGCTTCTTTAGAGCCTTCTTGGGCCTCTAAAAGAATCTTTACTTCAGAAATGTAAAGACATTGAGCATTAGAGAATTCTATAATAAAAAAGCGTGAATGTTTGTTCTTTCTTTTTTATTATGTCTGTTGAGTACCATCGCCCAACTTTAAGGTAGTGGCATCTTCTTGATCCGTGCCACCACGGATCATTTTTCTTGGTTTTTTGCTCATTTTGTATAATAACAAAAAACAGAGAAAAAATAAAAAGAAGAGTGAAAAAAATAAAACAAAAGAAAACGCAGCTTAAAAATGATGTTGTTTAATGGACACGTCACTTCTTTTGTAAATACCTAATTTGGAAATCAAGTTGGCGCTGTGGAGATGGATTTCACTTTTAATCAAAGAATGACCTGTCTATTTCTATTGGGAAAAGATAGGAACGTGAGACATAGTCTATACATCCGTTCAACGCTTTGGTGGTACTAATTCATCTATTAAAAATGTATTAGCATTGGATTAAAGTTTGTTTTGATTGTATCGAGAATATAAAGGGCTTTTTCATGCAACTGTGCAATTTATTACAGTGTAATAAATCTGTTGAATGCGATATTACAATGATGATATCAAGTCTAATACTATTTGTAAGTACTCGAAAAAGTAAAAATGTCATTATTATACTCTCTTGTATGTTTTTACTACCAAAACAATGATATCGATTAAAATAGCATCCTTAAAATAGATAACTTGACGGAATAAATGACTGGATTGGCGCCGAGAGGTAAAAACAAAACGGGAATATTATTCGTATTCCATTGCCAATACAGGCAAAATATAGCATAATATAAAACAAGAAATGAAATGCTTGATTATTTATTATTTCGCTCACTCCACTCTTATTCGATTCAGTACAACTTTAAACAGACTTTAGGTAGCATTAAACCAGCCACCCGACAAACAGAGTCACTGTGCGGGAGATTTTACAAATCTGACAAGTTTTGTAGGTTCCTTTTTTTTTTTTTCTAAGTCACGCCGTTTTTTTTGATTCAACCTTTTTTCTTTTTTTTTTATTATTCCATATTCTTCTTTTCTTCACATTATTTCCATCCTGCCAATATGGACCAGAATACTGTCTATCAGCTTTTTGTGGCAACATATCATCCTGACCCCAACGTACACAAGCAGGCAGAGTTGAATATTCGAAACGTAAGTTGTTTTGTCAACCCCCTTTTATTTGTATTTTAAACTTTATTGCCATACAGATTGAGTCCAACAATGGTTTCTTGCCCATCGTGCTTCAAATCCTTGCTTCCGAGGAATTGGAGTTGGGTGCTCGTCAAGCAGGTAAAGCTTTTATATTGGTTGTTTGTGGGCGTATTTTAACGTTAGTGTTGGATAGCTGCTATTTACTTTAAGAATCGCTTAAATAAGGCTTGGGATGGCGAACGTGCTTCTGCAGTCCCTATTAATGATGATGATCGTAACATGGTGAAGCAAACCATTCTTCAAGCTTTGGTCACTGCTCCCAACCAAGTCCAGTAAGTTTTTCCTTTTATTTCTTTTTTTTTTTCCCTTTTTTTTACGATATATATAAAAAATCGCGTTATTAATTTTATTTTTATTTTTATTTTTATTAGAGTTCAACTTACTTCCACTTTGAACACCATCCTTACCAGTGACTTCCCGAACAACTGGCCTAATTTTGTTAGTGAACTTGAAAGACTCTTGACTGCGACTGATGTTCGCTTGGTCTACGTTGGTTTGTTGGCCTTACGTGAAGTTGTCAGAGTATATCAGTAAGTTTTGAGTGAGAAAGAGAAGAGAGGAGAGAGAGCGAGTATGTGTGTGTGTGTGTGTGTGTGTGTGTGTGTGTGTAAATCGGTGTATCTATGCATTTTTACGTGTGAGCTTACTGTTTAATGATTAGATGGAAGACAGGTTCTCGCCGTGAACCTTTCAGACAGCTTGTAAAGTTAACATTCCCCGCTATTCAAAACATCTGCTCAAACTTGATCAACAACGAGAGCAACGAAGCAGCAGAGATGCTCAAATTGGCTCTTAAAATCTACCACTCTGGCATTCAGAGCGAACTACCAAAATCCCTTCAGGATCACAGCTCTCTTGTTCCCTGGGGAACGCTGTTCCTTCAATTGATTGAAAAGAAGATTCCTTTTGAGGCTTTGCCTGCTGACCCTGAAGAGCGTGACAAATACCCTTGGTGGAAGACAAAGAAGTGGGCTTATCATTGTTTGAACCGCTTATTCTCTAAATATGGTAACCCTGCCCTTCTTCCTCGTGGCTCATCGGAATACAGTGCTTTTGCAAAGAGCTTTGCTGCCAACTTTGCTCCCAATATTCTTCAAGCTTACCTCGGTCAGGTGGAACTTTGGATTAAAAAGGAAATTTGGATTCCCAGTAAATGTCTTGCCTTGACCTCTTCCTTCTTTGCTGATTGTGTAAAGAACAAGGGAACCTGGCAATTGTTGAAGCCTCATGTCGAGACTCTTGTCGCCCACTTCATCTTCCCCCAACTCTGCTTCTCTGAGCAAGATCAGGAACTCTGGGACGAAGATCCTGTCGAGTTTGTTCATAAAAAGGTCGATCCTCTTGAGGACTTCCACTCTCCTCAGACAAACGCCATGAACTTTTTGCTTGATTTAGCTCGCGATCGTAAAAAGTACACATTTATGGGTATCCTCAACTTCATCAACGGCGTTCTCAACAAGTATGTTGAAGTTCCTGAGGACCAGAGAAACCCCAAGGAAAAGGATGGTGCTTTGTGTATGATTGGTGGTTTGGCCTATCAGATTTTACAAAAGAAGTCAGCTGTTGCCAACATGATGGAGCCTTTCTTTGTCACCCATGTATTCCCCGAATTCAAGAGCAAGTGTCACTTCCTTAGAGCTCGTGCCTGTGATTTGACTCGCCACTTCAGTGACCTCGACTTTGCCAATGAACAAAACTTGGCTACCCTTTATCAGTCTGTTACTGATTGTATCCGCGATAATGATTTACCCGTCCGTGTCCAGGCCTGTCTTGCTTTACAGCCCATGATCCGTCACGAATCTGTTCGTAACGCCATGGCACCCAATCTTCCTTTCATTATGCAGGAATTGCTCAATTTGACAAACGAAATTGATATTGATACCTTGGCCAATGTCATGGAGGAATTTGTGGAAGTGTTTGCCGAGCAATTGACACCTTTTGCTGTTCAGCTTTGTACCCAGTTACGTGATACTTTCTTGCGCATCATGGAGGATCTCAACCAGAACAACAATTTGAACGGTGACGATGAGGATTTCGTTGGAGATATTGACGAAGTGAGCGACAAGACCATGGCTGCTATGGGTGTATTAAAGACAATCGGTACATTGATTCTCAGTTTAGAGAGCACCCCTGAGGTCCTTCAGCAGTTGGAAAATGCTCTTTTACCTGTCATTACCTATACATTGGAAAACAAGATTTTGGATTTGTATGATGAAATCTTTGAAATCATTGATTCTTGCACCTTCTCTTCCAAGCGTGTTACCCCTACCATGTGGGGCGTTTTCGAGTTGATCTACAAGGCCTTCAAGGACTCTGGTATTGATTATATGGAAGAGATGCTTCCTCCTCTTGATAACTACATCTCCTATGGTAAGGAAGTATTCATCTCTAACGAGCAAGTTCAGCAAATGATGTTTGATATCATCGATACTGTAATGAAGAGTGACCGTGTGGGTGAAAATGACCGTGTTTGCGCCTGTAAATTAATGGAATCTGTCCTCCTCAACTGCCGTGGTCATGTCGACATGTGTGTTGCTCCTTTCCTTAACCTCGCTTTCCAATACATCTTTACTGGTTCCATGAAGACCACCGAATTCAAGGTCCATTGTATTGAAGTTGTTGTTAACTGTATCTATTATAATCCTGCTCTTACACTTCGCTTGTTGGAGGAAAATAACTGGACACAAGGTTTCTTCACATTATGGTTCAATACTTTATCTAAATTTTCTCGTGTTCATGATAAGAAGCTCGTTATTGTTGCTGTCTGTGCCCTTTTGGAATTACCTAGTGAGTCCGTTCCTGCCTCACTTCATCCTGGTTGGTCTCAACTTTTGACTTGTTTGATCACCATCTTCCAAACCTTACCAAAGGCTATGGAGAACCGCGAGAACATGGAGAAATTATATGGTGATTTTGATGATGACTTTGGAGATGATGTTAGTGGATTTGATGGTGCAAGTGGTGACGAGGATGAGCTTGAAGAGAATGAGGGTAAGTAGTGGGATCTCTATTTGAGTATGGTTTTTGGTTCTAACGACGATTGTTTATAATAGATGAAGACGTTCCTGATCAGGATGCCGAATATCTTGAATATCTCGCAAACCAAGCCGCTTCACACAATGGCGGAGAAAGCGATTTTGATGACTTTGACGAGGAAGAAATCGAAGAAGAGATTTTATTCGAATCACCTTTGGATGAGATTGATCCCTATGTTAGATTCGAAGAAGTTTTCCGTGGTCTTCAACAAAACAACACTGCCTCCTATACCCTTTTGACAAAGGATTTAAATGCTGAGCAGCAAAATCATATCATGAACGTCTTGAACACTGCAGAGCAGCATCGTAACAAGCCAGCTGAACCCACTGCTTAATTTTCTTCCTCCAGTCTAACATTTAATCACCTTTTCTTTTTCCCCCTAATTGCTTAAAACACGCGCACACACACACTTTTATTATCCCCCCCACAGAACCATTTGGAATTCTTCCCCTCAAAAAAAATCAAACAAAAAAAATATTATTATAGATTATCAAGCTTTGCATCCCCTTTTTATATAGCGAAAAAAAATATTTTACTCCTACTTTATTCTCTTTTTTTATTATTATTATTTAACAAAAATAAAACAGATGTATGAAAGAAAACAATACATATCCTCATTAAAATTAAAATGTACTTTTATCATGCGAATGTTTTAAATTTGCTAATGAGAAAGTGTAGTTCTGGAGTGTTACAAGATCTTTCGATAATTGCTTTCCACAAAAAATAGGCAGTGTAAGGCTCCCTTTTTGGGTACAGGAGTAGGACCCACCTTCCACAATTTTGGCTGGAAAACTATTCATTTGAAAACTCAATTGTTATTGAAAATAAAATAAAGAATGGAAACGACATCTTTTAATGAACAAGACATCAAACTTCCAATGCTTTTTTTGTCACTAATAATAATAACAAGAGCTCATTGGTCTGCAAAATAAACTCCTGAGGTTTGACAATCAAAGTGTTTAACAACCAAAGTAAGGGTGAATCTACTATGGTAAAAATTACAGTTAATTATTTTCCTGAATCGAGATATTCAATTCGTATATAAACTGATTGTATCTTTTTAGTATATTGTAATGAATAGATATATTCATACCTTCAACTATATAACGAGTTGCTTTCAAATGGGTTCGAATGTTCTTTTTGGTGTAACATATTTGAAGCTTTCAATTTAGCTTTATTTCAAATAGTCACCTGTCACTAGTTCAAAGTATTAGCAATTACCTTCAAAAACAATTATGGTTGTCCTAGTAGCAAATAAATCTATATTTTGATATGACTTCTGAATATATTTACATAGTGTAAGGCGGTACTTTTATGAAGTTGTTTTACTACCACATATATGTTTATTAAGCGAGCCAATTCAAAAAGAACTGTGATTGTTTAAAACCAGTACAACATTACACTATTAACTTATCCAAAGTATACAGATATCATGCTAACCATTTCTATGTACCTTTCAATCAAATAATCTGTTTTAGTGAAACACAATAATTTTTATCGTTAAAGATCTAACGGATCAGTAACTCTTTGCTCTTTTTCATTTCTTTTCTCTCGGGGGGGGGGTTTTTTTTTCATTATTCGTTTTATTTATCTTATTCACTGGAAGGGGTAACCGATAGTGCTACATAAACAATAAAGCAAACAACTCTCCCAATCACAAATGAATTTGTTATATTTATTGGTTTCTTTATGCCTTACTCCCCTCACATACGCCTATTATAAATATTCAGAAAATGCATCAGGTATGAAAATTGGACCTGATATGACTGCATTCAGAATTGGGCAAGACATCTACAGCTATGGTGGAGAGTACAATGGAATTGTAACAAAATTTGGAATCGATGATAATCAAGAGCTCTACACTGAGCACTATTCTGTAAAAGACCTGTATTTCAGCTGCCTGTTTTGCTCTAGTTTTGTCATGAGCAATACCTCAGTACTTACCATAACTGGATCTGACGACTTAAATGTTACAAACTCATCTTATAACAATAATATGGGGGTCTACTACTTCAATCCTATCGATAATACCGCGCCTAGAGATGCTAATTTTAAAATGCTACAGGGAAGCCCGACTCAGCGATTTTTTCACCAAGCAGTAATAACTCCAGATAAAGAATCAGTCTATATATTTGGGGGTTTCGAACGCATTTCTCCCGGGAATGTAAATCTAAACATTGTTCAGTTTGATATTTCATCCTTTACTTTTATTAGCCATGGTAATTTCACCAATGTCGGAGGAACTGCAACCATGCTACCGTAAGTTACTTTATTTGTAATCTATTATATTACTACATGAAAGTATATTTAGAGATTTATATTAATACATCTTTTATTCTTTTATCAGATCCGGCATAGTTGTGTTAGCATTTGGGGCATCAAGTATCAACCAAACAGATGGAAAAGCTCTATATGATACCAAATCTGTGCATCTTTATGATACAAACAGTAATAGACTCTATACGCAAAATATAAGTGGTACTCCGCCACCTCCTCGAGCATCAGCCACTGGAGTACTGGGTAACATTGTTTATACATAAAGCATAAACAAATACTGATTTATTTTTATCATTACTGAAACAAAGGACCTGACAACGAATGCATTTATTATTATGGAGGTAATTTGTTCAGTCGCTTATAAAATATAGGCGTATCTTCTAATATTCATGTTTTACTTTTTTTAGGTGATAATTTTGATCTTACAGTTACTCCTGACGGTGAAGTGTTTTCTCCGATTTATTACGATAGAATAAGGATAAGAGCAGACTTAGTGGTTCTTAACACAACATCTTGGACATGGTTTTCTCCTAAAGTATCAGGGGCACCAAGTGGTGGAAGATATCAGCATTTCTCTTTGTTAAATGGCGACAATAGTTTAATTATTGGAGGAGGTAATAATAGATACATTTGAGTATATTATCTTCATTTACATGTCTTATTATTTTAAAGGTATGATGAATTGGGATACTTTCCAAGACATTTCAGTTTTGAAGAACCTTCCCTCCAAACACGACTCTTCGGGTTTAAATAATCTTCGGTGGTTTACTAATTCAGAACTGGATAATATTGATAACGATGACAACAACACTCTGAGCATCGGTGCAATAGTTGGAATTGCTATTGGTGTTGCCATTGCAATCTCGTTTGTTTCCTTTTTTCTTTGGAAAAGATTTGAGGGATTTAGAAGGATCGTCTGGAAAAAAAGGTTGCTCTTTCACATCAATGTTAATTTTTCAAAATTTAACCTACTTTATTTCTTAGACTTGGAGAACCTATTTGGACTGAAATTGTGCGATCCATTGTTCGTTTTATCTTGTTTGTAGTTCTTAGTGTGTATGTAGTTTATTCTATTATTCGCGCCATTGACAGTCCAACTATCAATCAAGAAAAAACATTGGAGAAGAAGCAGATGCCATTGCCAGGTTTGTGATAACTTTTTTATATGAAATTTTAGGGGAATAGTGTTTTAATCCATATAACATAAGATGTTCGAGTGTGTAGTCAAGGTGGTATATACGGTGTTACTGAATTCACTGCTCGATGTTTATTTGCAGATGGCCAAGACTGTTCTGAATATTTTTATCCGGTTACAAATTCGTCTTTAGCCCCACTTACTAACCAAAGTTGTCAGGTTTTTATCCCTCCTCTGAATATTAATTTCCAATCTTACAAAGATGCCTACTTATCAGCACTTGAGAATGTGATGATGATATCTCTATTCAAAATCAACACGACAAGACCTTTAGATATATTCTATTTCAGCTATTACGCTAGTCAAAATAGTCCTTATCGAACCATATTTGAAATGAATGGTGAAGATTCATCGATGTCCATTCAGGATGCAGAGAATTGGATCAAGGGCGAATGGGAGACAAGTGAACTGAAAAATACTTTCCGTCTTAATGGCAATGGCCATGTAACAGGAGCATATTCCCTTACTGAAACTCGAACTTTGACAGACAGCATTTGGAATTACTTTGGATTTGGTAGTGTTTACAATACAACAATGGACATCACACAGCAACTCGGAGAAGTATATGAAACACCCAATATCACTGATAATTGGACTGTTGCAGCGTTAGTACGCGTAAAACCGAGCGAATATTCTGTCCATGTGATCAAAGAACAGAGGGTATCAACCATACTAAGCGGTTTAGCATCAGCTGGTGGTGTTTTCAGTGTTATCATGGCTATACAAACCATACTATTTGGTTTCCGTCCAGACTCGCCTTGGGGAATCGTTCATCGCATGTCATGGGGAAGACGAAGTAAAGCACTAAAAGACGGTTTACGAGATCAATTCAACACAAATAATTCACCCGTTCCCATGGTGAGTCGAGTTCGTGGTGAATACTACTCACTTCCAGAAGCATCTCAATCGACGACACTTGAAATGACGCCACTCAATGTACGCGATGACCGCTATAGTGACGGGCTAAAATTACGAAAAATGGAGGACCGTATTCAATTAATGGAAGACCTATTCAGATCGTATTATATTAACGATGAGGTATTCCGAAAACTGAACGAAGCAACACAAAATAATGCAAGAGAGAACGGAGAAGAAGAAAAAAGGGTGAAGAACGAATCAGAGTTTTCTAGTATAGATTTCGAGGATGAAAAGACGCCTGTCTACCAAACAGATCAAAGAAAAAAAATCTAGAATTTTACCATAAAACCTACTTTAACACATAAATATATATATAATGTAAGAACTCTTTTAAGTCTGGGTACTTTTTAACAATAATAATTTTGTTTTATGTCAGCTTGTTTTACAAAAAATTCTTAATCAGTTAAAAAACACAATATCTTGTACAATGGCATAACCGGCTTCTGTCATATTTTATAAGATTAGCAATATGAGAGAAACAAAAAAATACATTGTACTTAGAATGAAGCGAATTCCAAAAAAAAAATAGCGACTATCAAAATAGGTTCTGGAAAAATGGCACTTTTCATGCGCAATGTGTTGAAAAATGATGTGATTTACCAAACATTGTAATTTCTTTGTGTTACCATAAGCTTGATTTTCATTCGCATGAAAAATGTTTATGTTTTTTCATGACATTTAATTCGCATATTGCGCCATCATTATCAAAGATGAAGAAAACAATGTTATGAATGAGGTAAACGATTATTTCATTTAATAATATATGCTCTAAAAGACCTCTTTGTCTAAACTTCTTTGGTTTTTGTTTTATTCACAGGTTTCAAATAAATAGTAGAAGCCCAAAAGACTGTAACTAGATTGGTATCAGGACCAAATTTATGCACAGAGCTTTCTTAATTTAAGCTTTACTATGATAAGCAAATAAAGAGATGAATATTCGTTATTAAAACGATTTGATCTGCTTAGATAAAATTGGTGTTACGTGAGCCCGAGATTCGAAGAATCAGGTTGTTCGAAAGAGCGGGGAAAATCACAAGCTGGGGGATCCAAAATACTTTAAAAATAAAACATGTATAAATAAAAAAGAGGATGATGTAATATTCGATTTGAATAATGCCATGAAGATACGACTTCCCTCCTTTTTTTGAGTAAATTGTAACTTTGGCTCTGAAAAAGGAACACAAATCTAAAAGAAATTCAAGATTTCCGGATTTTCAAAAAGTAAAATCTATTGACACCTATATAAACCTTAGTACCACTCGGGTTTTTCTCGAATCAAACCAATTCTCTATTATTAATATTATATCTTAAAATGGCTTCAGTGCTATCTGAAAAGACTGTAAAAGAGAAGATCGAGGTAGTTGAAGTCCTGGACGATAAGAAGAAACTGGATGATGGATCCTCCATTTACAGCTCAGATGGAAGTGAAATCACAACAGAAGGTTATGTACATGACCTTGAATGGACACCAGAGGAAGAGCGCCAAGTAGTAAACAAGATTGATATTAGGCTAATGAGTTTTGTTCTTTTGATGACATTTGTCCTAAATATGGATAGAACAAATATATGTAAGTAAAATATTCATAGCATTAATGGTTTAATATTCATCATTTTTTCTTTAAAAAAAATAGCAAATGCAATTTCTGATGGTCTTCCTGCTGATCTCGGTTTTGGCATTTCTGGAGTCAATACTGGTACACTTGTTCACTCTGTTATATTCACTGTTGGTACACTTGTCACCAATCCTATTGTCAAACGTGTGGGAGCACATAGATGGATTCCCATCTTGATGAACTCATGGGCTATTTGCACTTGGGCCCATGCCTTAGTTCATGTAATAAAAGCAATGCCAACTCAAGATGCAAAACAAAAGAAATATACTAATGTTACATCCCCCCCTTTTTTTTTATTATATAGAACTTTGATGGCTACATTGCTGCTCGTTTCTTTGTCGCATTAACTGAAGCTGGTTTTATACCAGCCTCTTTATTTTATCTTACTGGATGGTATAAAACAAATGAGCTGGCTACTCGTCTTGCCTGGTTTTGGGGCATTCAATCGTTTGCTTCTGCTTTTTCAGGATTGATTTCTTTTGGTGTATTTCGAATGGCTGGCATTGGAGGTCTCGAAGGCTGGAAATGGCTATTTATTATTGACGGTATATTCACACATATTGTTGGTATTATTGCATTGTAAGTAACATAAAAAAAATAATAATAATAAAACAAATGGCTCATTACGAAACCGTAGCTTTTATGTTCCAGGAAGTCCATATTCAACTCATGGTTTATTGCGTGGCAAACAAGGATGGTTCACAGAACGTCAAAGGCAAATTGCAGTCACTCGTATTATCCGTGATGATAAGACCAAAAAAGAGCAGCATGAACGCATTACTCTCTATGACGTTAAAATTAGTTTTCTTGATACAAAGCTTTGGGCTCATTTGATCATTACATTCCTTGGGTATGATGAGAAAGCCCAATGTTGTATTTCACCTTATATTAACCACTTTTTCTACGTATAGTATAATGCCTCATACGCCTGTTGGTACATATCTGCCCACACTAATTAAAAGTTATGGATTTCCAGTTACCACTAGCAACTTGCTCACAGTACCTTCCTACTTTATTGGCCTCGTCTTTTCTATTATTATTGCAAAACTTGCTGATAAATATGGAAACTATTCTCTCTTTGCATTGATTGGTTGCGTCTGGTCAATTGCTGGATTCTTAGCATTGGAGCTTTTGCCAGACAATGCTGGAAGATGGAATTTTTACATTGCTGCCCTATTCCTTGCCTCCACTCCCTCGTGGCATGGTATGCAAATTGCTTGGATGGCATCCAATCTAGCGCCTATTGGAAAGCGTACGCTTGCTTTGGGTGCTGTTATTGGAGCAGCCAATATCTGCGGTCTTCCAGGGTCTCAAATTTATCGTAATTAGATCAATTGTACAATTCTTAACGAGAAGAGAAACTAACAAATTATTTATAATATAGAGGCTAGCGACGCACCAAGGTTTCATGCTGGTAACTGGATCAACACTGGTTTACTCGTGGTAACTAGTCTCCTGTTCATATTCCAAAGAACAAGATATTCCTTGACTAATAAATACCGAGCACGTAAATGGAACTCAATGACTGATGACGAAAAGAAGAAATACTTGCAAACAACCAAAAGCGAAGGAAGCAACCGCTTAGATTTCAGATTCAGACTTTAAAAAAAACATCCCTTTTTGTATAAAACACACATTATTTATTTATTTCAAAACACACATTATTTCATCAATTACTATTTCGCAGAAATACAATTAAAAACATAATAATAAAGATGCCAATATTAATTTTATAATCCAATTTATACACATAAAAGTATCTAAATTCCTTCAACAATCACATCACCGCTTGCTACAGCTTCCATTGTCTTTTTGTGAACAAGGAAAATGTTAAGATAGTACGTGAAGAGTGCTACCATTGCAAGCCTAATTATCGCACACCAGAAAACAAAATCAGTTCTTTTTCCTCTTTTCTAGTCCCCTTGATTCACTTACATAACACCACTGTTGGTCATAGAATCCTTTGACTTTAAGGTTTTTCTTGTGTTCAAGAAGGCGACAAGTCCAAAATAACTGGCTACCCAAGGCACCATCTTGAAGCGATTCTATAATATTGCCCAATAAGCTATGAGCGCTCTATTACTTACTCTTATTTCATCAACTTACTCTTGTCATGATGCTACCCATTGCTATTCGTCCAAAGAACAAGAAAAAGAAATGATGAGAACGTTGGTGGTCATCTCTGCCTTATTATATGATCAACTTACAAGCAAAAGTGGCAAAAGTAGGAGCCCAGTCTTCTTCTTCTTCATTCTTTGGTGGAAGATGGAAAGGAATGATTTTATCTTCTCTTCTGGGATCTGCTTTTGATGAGGACATTGTGTAAGTTGGGAAACAATAAAAAGAAAATGGTATTTCGCCGTGTTCGTGTTTTTCAATTTCAGAGAAATCTGGAAAATAAACCAGCCAATGAGATGATTGGCTTTGGACAATGGGATTATTTGAAAGATCATCATAAAGTGTCGCTATTGTGGTAATCGTTTTCAGGGTAATTGGTGTATGTGCTTAATTAGATCATCAATCAGGAAAAAATAAATAATTGTAGAAAGTCAACAGTATTCGAAATACAAGGGTTAGTTCACTGAATTTATCAATGTAATTGGATCCAAACTAACTCAACTGTCTTTCAGATTAAATAACGAAGGGCTAAATGTGTTTAAAATATTAGATGCTGCGAGATGCAAGATGAAAAAGATAAAATTAAGTGAATTAGAGATTATGGAGCTATCAATTTCACAGCAACTTCAGTATATCCAGCAACTCTTGATATCGGATCTTAGCGAAAAGTTTCTATTTATTTGCTTGGGCACATTTACGGCATTCTAGCATTGGTCTATATCCTATCGAAGATATACAAATCAACAGAGTCAAAATAAATATGACTTTTCTGAATTCCTGAATAATGCCAATGCCCAACTGAACAGTCTTGCGAATTTAATAACAAGTCGTTGGTTTTCCCGGAGACTAGCCTAAACTATTTCAAACTGGTTGGTCGTTTTTCCATGTATTTCAACAACATACAAGTGACCTCACGAGATAGCAATGAATTATGTCGCTATTCTCCAAAGGCGTGCCACTTTGAACATCGTGCTGATAAAGATGATCCATTTCTCTACCATGATATCCCAGCTTGATAATACAATATCTTACCTGGAAATGGCCTTTGTTTTCAGGCTAGTCAGCACTTGTTTTATTATTAACAGTATTCAGGAATGAATGAATGTGCCATTTACATTTATAAGCTCTATGATTAATGTATAGCCAAAAAAAACGTTACACTATGTTGTGGCTGCTAAATAAAAATACATGCTCTGTTTATAAATACATTTGATGACTTGTGGTTTATTTATGTAAGTGAAGATTGCTCATATTAAAAATACATGATGGCCTCTATTAAGCGTGGTTCCTTTGAAATAGTGAGACAAATATTCTTAGTAGAAGAAAATCTTGTTGGTTTTAATTCATTGACAATTGGTACATTCAAAGGAAAAAGCATTAAAAGAAATCAAAGCACTCTCTCGTGAACAAATACTGATACAGATACGCAACATTGGAAACTGGATGTGTCATTTTTATTGGTTATAAAAGTATATAAACTTGATGGCAATATTTCCGAGAGTGCATTGTCAACCAGGAGAAAAGATAAGTCTAGTTTCGATTGATCATATCAGCCTGGTTACCGACATTGAAGACTAAAGATTTCCTTGAAGTAAATGCAAGTCAGAAGATGTAAAAAAAAAATATACTATTGGCAAATCTCAAAAACAGCAAGTAAGCAATTACTAAGTTGAGCCTATCCAACTGCCAATAAGGTTTAATAAAAGAAAGTTCGTTATTGGTGTGGCCCTTAAAAAGACTTTCTTTCATCAACGTGTACTGTTCTTGCTTATCTTTCTTAAATATGATTGAAAAGTTAAAATTTCAATCAAGTGCATTCTAGTATTTATATAGATCAATATCGTCTATTCTATTCAGAAGTTCTATGACACAAGCGTTCTGCTATATGGCGAAACCCTCTCTCCTCTTTGTAAATCTCAATAAAGTTGAAAAAAGAAACTTTTTGTGATACGGATGTTCCGATGGGACCAATAAAAATAGTCTTTATGGAAATTAGCGTTTAACTTTTTTCTTTCCACGGAAACATAATGTCATGCAATTATCTCATTTTTCACTTGTGGTTTTAAGTGAAAACAAAAACAAAAAAAAACAATTGGAATGTAGCACAGTTTTACAATCACATTAAATCAAAAAGAACAAGATCAGTCGAAATAAAGTTTCCTTCTAAACGTATAGCCGTTCCTGTTCTCTACATGTTTGGATAAACGATAGACCGTCCGAGGTATGCGCAACCAAGCAAATGCTCTAATGTAACGACTAATTTAGAAAATCGTGTAACACAAAAAGGAAATATGATTTTGAAAGATGACAAAAAAATATATAGATATACAATCATTTTCATTCAAATCATGATAACAAATATTACAATGGTATAATTTACGATGGTGAAGGTATATTTTATTTTTAAGCATAATGGGTATAAACTTGTAATGTTTAGTATAAACTTTTCTATGTAATAAATAACAGCAATTTGATATTATTAGATTATTAAAGACATATTTTATATATAGATATGAATCACTTTATATATTTATTAAGCAGTAAAATTGAATATGAATATAGAGTAGTAGGAAATGAAAGTCAAATAATAGACAAGGGGGGTAACTTGGTAATATAGTAATTATGCGCCGGTGTTTGTGGGATCAGAAGTAGGAACAGGACCGAGACGTCTAGCCATGGGATCATCAAAGCCATAAAGGGTATCAGGAGTCTTGGATGTTCTCATTACATCGTTAACAAAGCCTTTGGGCAATTGCTGCTGTTTGATCCTGGCACTATCTTCGCTTCTAATGGAGTCAGCCTTCTCAGCAGATTTATCACTGTTGTGTCTCTTGAAAATATTAGGGAAATGCATGATGAAAATGTATTTATATGCTTTTGAAGAAAGTTAAGTTTGTAAACTAAAATGAAAAGAGAAAATCAAATTCGAGCCTCTTTTATATTCTGGCCAGGTTTCAAAACCCTAAACCAATAATAACTCCTTGGTTTCATCAATTCTCCATTGAATTTCTATTTGGA
>VCJC01001167.1:2670-21641 GCA_024140195.1 Backusella luteola | reverse complement strand
CCTTTTTCTCAATAATTTGAAAATGTTTCTCAACAATTTGAAAATCTTTTCTCATTATTTGAAAGTTGTTTTCATTTTCTTGAAAAAGACAATACATCAACTTCATTGAAACGTTAATAAAATTAAAATTTTTGTTTATGATTTTTTTTGGGTAAAAAAAAGGTTTTTGAATAGTGTTTGCTATTTTTTTTTTTTTCACTTGAAGAAATATATGTAGATACTTCTCTTTTGGATTTGGCTGCAACGAAACGTCTCGACAACAACTTGGACTATAAAAAATACAGTTTTGAAACCAATCTTGAGTTTAGAAACAAGCAACCTCTCGAAGACAAGTGGTATATGGCATATGTTAGTGGATAGTTCTGGTTCGATCTGTATCACTTAATGATTTCGTTGTAAAATTTGGAAAATGGACACGTAACTTTCTGTTTTTGAAAATGTTTTTAAAGTCGAGGTTTATCTGTATAGTATTTATTCAAAAATATTCAATGTGGAATAATTTGTACATTTGACATAACTTACTGTTGCTGCTTTTTCTTTTAAAATCAATTAGCAACCCATAAACATGAAGAAAAAGTAGTAAATGTTGTCGTCTGTTACTATTGTCAAATTACAATAAGTGTATTTTCTTATCAAATCGAATTTACCATGACCCATCTAACTGTTTTTATCTTATATATATATCAATAAAAATCCTCAATTGCTTGTATATAGAATAAAGTTTCATAAAAATTGAAGGATTGAGGAGTGGAGCCACCAATAAAGCGCAAGGTATCACAAGTTAACAATTTGATTTTTAATTGCATTTGCTACACAATTCAGATTTAAATGGATTAGAAAAGAACGTTGTTTTACCATTAGAATTACGGTGTCTTTTTTTGAAATAAAAATTGATTCTTAAATTACGACTATTGGTTGGTGGTCCTTTCAATATATTTATAAATGTAACAAAAAAATCGGAGTAGAATCTTAAAATACGAACGCATAAAATAACTACCCCTTCATACTTCCATTTAAGTAAAAAACAAAGAGAATTCAAACTTGTGTCACGGCCTGGATGCTCATGTGATCACATATACTTCAGAATGGGATGTTCCTTTTATATCAATACATAAGTTTTCGGAAAATTTAACTTGGGATGGGAACAATCAAACTGCCCGGTCAATAAATGGACGAAAATATGATTTTGTGAGACAGTTCTTTCTATTTTCATGTTATTATTTTAAAATGTCATTATTAATTATAAATTTATTTAAATAGTATTATTTTAATATGTATATTTGAAGTAATGATTTTGACGATCTGTTAAATCATCAAAGGCCTGTGCTTTACCAGCTTCCTTAATGTCGGTAACACCGATGCTCTTCAAATACTCTTCCTTTTTCTTATTTTCGCGGTAAAAGTGGATTCTTAGACCAAACAGAGTAACAAACAAGAGGGCATAGCATACTAAATGAACGGCAAATCCAGTGAAATAACGAGGAGCATCTTTGGCTTGGAAAACTTGTGGGCCTATTTTGTTTTAAAAAAAAAGATAGTTCAGCTGACAGTTTAAATATAGAGCCATTTAAATATTTACCAATTGCGTTTCCAGTAGCCCAGAAGATGAAGTTAATGGCAACAGCAACACTCTTTTTAGTTTGTCCACCAACATTTCTACTCAAAAGTGACAAACTAAGTGTTGCAGTTCCCCAGAAGGAAAGAACGAGGTAGTAAGAGAACAAAAGACCAGCTTTTGTAGCTGTATTTACATTGACTACAGTCATCAACACAACGGTACCAATAACGCTCCTGGAATAGATATATATATTGTTCAATTAAAATGCTTCACTTGAATGTTTCTCTTCTCTTAATAAAAAAAATAATAAAGTATACTTACGGGACTACATAGGCTGCCATAAAATAAATTGTATTATTCCATCTCTTCGAAAAATAGGTGGAACTCAATAAAACAACGATAATATACGCACCCAAGACCATGGCCAAGAGTTGTGTCTGTAATACAGTGAAACCAAGACCGCTAATAATAATGTTGGCAAAAGCACCCAATCCAGATGTTGGTAAAGTAGTGAAGAAGGCAATAAGTCCATAAGCCCAGATTTGAGGATCCTTAAGTGCTTCCCAAAATTGATCCATTCTGAATTTACGATTTTGAAGACCAGTTTGGTTTGATCTCACACGTTCTACCATTAATTTCTTATCCTCTTCAGAGAAACATTTAGCTCTCATGGGACTGTCGGGCATAAAGACAAGTACAACGATACCCCAAAGAACAGAGAAACATCCGTAAGTAAGGAAAAGTGCCTGCCATGACTTGAGGGGTCCTCCAGGCTTGATGTTACTGAAACCATAGGCAAGGAGACCACCAACAATTTGTTGTAAACCATTCATCATGTACCAAATAGTGACAATAAATGCCTGTTCTTCTCTCTTATACCACATACTTGACAGAATAAGGAAAATTGGCTGACAGGTTGCTTCGAAAATACCAAGTAGTGTACGGACTACAACAAGACTTACAAAGTTTTTACAGACAGAGTGCAAAGCAAGAACAATACTCCAGCAAATAACATTAAAGGCCAAGAATTTTGCAAGTGGGACTTTTGTGATGATCCAATTGATGGGATATTCCATGATTAGAATTGCAATGTAAATACATGTAGTTAACCAAGAATACTATTATTTTAAGGGAACATACTAAATAAAAAGCTGCTAATAAACAAGAAGATAAAGATAAACTTACCTGTTGTCCAACTAAACCGGTATCTTTAGGCAAATTCATGATGGAAGAAAATGACAATGTACCTTTATCCAGAGCCTGCAGGAAATAGGTAAATGTCATTATTGCCAGAACACGCTTATCAATCATTCTTTTCAGACGCTTGTTGGTAGCTTCATCGATTTCGATAGTAGTATCAGACATATACTTGGCAATTTCAGGATCAACACGATCATGTTCTGCATCAACACCCTTCTCCATGGTAGATTGCTCGATATGCTCTTCTTTTTCCAGTGACTTCACGGATAGATTATCCTTGGTATCTGTCATATTGGATCAATTTGCCAGGAACAAAAGTAATACTGAAAATAAGCTTTTTTTGATTTTGAATTCATTTCAATTTATACTTTTTTTATTAAGCCATGAGAATCTTGACAATAAAAAAAATACTAACCCAGGAAATTTGAATGAGTAGCACAGGGTCGTACGAGGTGTGGGGGAAAGACACACACAATAAAGATATGTTTCGCACACACGAAGATTAATCTCCTGAATTCTCCTAAAGAAAAAGCAAAGTAGACATATTGAGGTTGATATCACAAACAGAACAGTGTTTACTATAATGATCATATTGCAATACAATAACATGTGCTTCAAAACTTGATATTTTGAAAAAGAGAAATCAATTTGTTCATTTTTCTGAGTTTCTTTTCTAATGTGATAGATAATTGAATGCATTGTTATGTTGAAGTCTAATTTCATTTATAATGCCAATAGAACTTTGATTTGACACTGAAATTTCCCAGTGTGGTATAGGCCTGTTATCAAGCATTTCAGACAATTCCGAGGAAGTTACCTCGTTACTAGATCAAGAAAGATTGTCATCATTTTTAGTAAAATAGTGAGCTGATCATAGGTTTAAATATTTTTTATGTAAGCTGTTAGATTTGCTTTTCTCATGCAAAAAAAAAAATAAAAAATAAAAAGACCCAAAGGAAGGCTAAAATACTTTTTTAATTACCATCACCTTATTTATGCATTGTTCTCAAGACTCTGCCACTTTTGCATAAAACCCATTACAAACAATTCAAGTTCTGAATAAGAAACCCTCTTTTAAAGACTCTTAAAATTTAATAATCAATAGAACTATTCCATAAATATAACCTTATTAATAACCCAGTTTAATTTATTGATATTCTTGCAGTTCTTCCCCACACTTTTTGTTTTCAACCACCATTTCGGAATTTACATCTGTGCTACGAGTACGAAAAGTTGGATTCATATCTTTTTCTATAAAATCCAAAGAATTAACTTTCTAAATTTAGTACTTTGCAAAACTTGAAACAAAAAGTAATAAAATGTGCACCAAATATAATTTTAACAAAAATCACCTGAAAAGTTATATGGTCAGTTATAACTAGCGTTTAATATTAGGAAAATGAAATTTACATTTACATATCTAAACCGGAAAGATCAAAAACTGAAAAAAAAATCAGCTTATTTTGTAGTTGGAAATATGGGAACCAAACAATATTCAAGTATAAGGAAAAAGAGGCTGGCGCTATGCCTTGCGCAGGTTTTGGTGTAGTTCAAGAAATGACCATTTTCATCCCGATCTTTCTTTTTTTCTTTTTTCTATTTTTTTGCAATTAGTCAACACTACTTTTTCTCACTCGTAGGATCCATCATCATTCGTCTAGCTAATAATAATAAAAGGAACATAGCATAACAAAAACCACTGCTATCTTTAAAATATCTAAAAAAAAAAGTTCAGGTATCGTCCAACTGTGGGAAAAAAACCCCACCTCCATTTCTTATAAATTGATTGGATAAACGATGTACCTTGATCAGGTATCTCAAATTCGATCCAGATGATACGTTTAGTGAAACTAATGAGCTTTTTGATGTGAGTAACGTGGGATTGTGCGTTAGACCTGTAATATTGACATATATACATGTATAAAGAGGATGGATGGCAAAGAAGGAACACACTTATAAATAATAAAATTAGTAAAAGTGGCTATTTATAGTAGTTTATTGGAATATTTTCAATTAACTACAGTTGTAACAAAGAAGTATGCCCCAGAAATGCTTATATCTAGTAATGGAAGTAGTCTTTCAGCACTAGTGTTACATTTAGCTTTATTCTAATCCTGGTACCTATGATTTTTTTTATGGAGTTAAAACGCCTATTTATATATGTATACAGCCTTTAGTGAGTTGTTTGAATCTCCAATTTCCTACCATTCGTCGACATTACGTATAAACAAACAAACATACATTCTGTACTACGTCCAAATTTAGAACATCCCACTCCACAATTGGTGGTTTATTTAAGCCCAAAAATCTTTAGCATGCTTCATGACTAGAAAGTTGCTTTTCTATTGTTTCAACCAGTAATGAACCGATCATCAGTAAACAAAAAATATACAGTAGGGGAACAAATACTGCTATCAGATTGTTTATTTTGAGAGTATCTTCGAGTTGTTTACAATAGCCTTTTTTGCATAAACCAACCAAAACATTCAGCCACTTGATATTGTTTATTAAACAAGCCCATAATTTTTCATCTTTGTAATTATAAATATCTATTCAAGACGCATCTCTAAAAATAAACCCTTTATTTCGTTATTCTTTTCTTTTATTCAAAAAACCCAGATAAACCAAGTAGAAAAGATGCTATTGAAGACACTTGTTATTCTGACAACTTTGATAGCCTTTTGTCATGGGAGTTTTTATTTTCCAGATCTACGCCTACCCTTTCCTGTGATAGGAAATATGGCTACAGCACAAAAAAATAACTCTTTAGTGATGTTTGGTGGTAAAAATGCCACCACCAACTATGCAAATGAACTTTATGAAGTGACATTAACTAATAATACATTCCTGTTTCAGACTCTTCCTCAACTTAATAGACCAAACGGCACAACAGA
Organism: Backusella luteola; assembly: GCA_024140195.1. Lineage (NCBI taxonomy): Eukaryota > Fungi > Mucoromycota > Mucoromycetes > Mucorales > Backusellaceae > Backusella > Backusella luteola. The sequence continues at coordinate 15,989 of VCJC01001167.1, read as the reverse complement.
TGGGCGAGCAGTTGTTGTAAATGACCAACGTACTATGTATCTACTAGGAGGATTTACGAATACAACATACGGCCAAAATTTACCTTTACAAATGTACAGTTACGATTTTGCGACAAGTAACTGGAGCACTCTCCAACCTGCCACAACAAGTGTCGTCCCATTAAATAGAGCCCTCCATTCTTCAGTTTACGACGGCGATAGAAGTGTTTATATTCTAGGAGGAACAAACTCTAGTGCATCTTTCTCTGATTTTTTTGTAATGGACACAATCACGAATCAAATTACTGCTCTGCCCAACATGCCAGTCGAGATATTTAGTCATACTATGTCTTATATGAGGTAAAATCATTTATATCCATTTGTATAATTTCATATAAATATCTAAGCTGCTTTTTAAATATAGTAATGGCCAGATTGTAGTTATTGGTGGCTCCTACCGCGCAAGTTTCATGCCTGCTACTGATTTCTTATCAATGTCAGTAGCCTTCATTTTTAATACTACAGACAGATTATGGTATAACCAAACCATTGCAGCGTTACCAAATCAAAGATTACCTTCCACTCGTGTCAATCATAATGCCATAGTTTGTAAGTTGTTGTAGATATATATATATATATATTTTTTTTTTTTCTTCAAAACTGATATTTATTTTAAAAAATACTATTTCATAGCACCTGATAACAAGATCTTCGTTTTTGGAGGTAATTAAGATTTCTTTGAGTATTATTGTTTATATTTTCAGTTACAATTAACCATTATCTTAATACTTTAGGCGATAATGGTGGAACGCCATTCTCTAAAGTTGCTCTTAATACCGTCACTATCCTCGATACAGCAACATGGACTTGGGACAGTCCTCTTATTACTGGTGCTCCTCCTCCAAGAAGAAGCTATGCATCGGCTGGATTGTTTGGCTCAAAGTATTTAGTTGCTGCTTTTGGACAAGGCCTCCAAGGGTTTTATGGAGATATAAATGTCTATGATACAAGCGCGAATACGTGGCTCATGTCATTTACTCCAGCTGAAGCTGAGTCTGGTATATCAGGTGGTGTCATAGCTGGTGTTACCATTGTATGCTTTATTGTTCTTGTTTGTCTTATTCTTTCGGTTTGGAAATTCAAACGTTATATACAACTACTGTTCAAAAAAGTTCATGAAGATATTTGGAAACCTCGGTATGTACTTGACAAGAAGCTGTAGAGGAATATGCTTTACTTTAAAAAAATAACTAACATTAAGTGACACTTTTGTAGTACTGGTGAACCCCTTTGGGCAGAAACAACGCGCTTTTTGTTTCAGATATTTTTACTGTTTATTTTTGCACTTTTCCTTGCATTTGTGATTCGTCAAGCAATCCAAAGCCCTGATGTGATTCAAACCATTCAAGAACCTACTGCCACTGTTGAAGTTCCAGGTATAGTTTGTCTTAGTATAACTAATATTATGATTCCATGGCATTTATTAAATTCAAACTACATTATTTTTCTAATAACACAGATATTCGTTTCTGTTATGATGGTATTGCCCCTCCAGCTTTACCAGGCGTATCCGGTGTTACATGTTCTACAGATATGGGATATAATTGTAATAGCTTTATAATCCCCTTAAATATGAGTGTGTTTAAACCAGTGTTTACGGATATGGCTGGAGATATCAATTGCTACCTGTTCCGAGCTCCAGAAGATTTCATACTCACAGCCACAACTGGCGAAAACAACGGTAGTAAACTGTTTTTTAACTATTATGGTACACCTCAATCAGCGGCCGGACGTGTTCACATGGCTTTTTATCCCAAGAAAATGGATCCCAATGTCCCTACCTACAGAATTGCTGATTCTATTCCCAATCTCTTGAGACAAGAAGATGTTGCAAACTGGGTGACAAGAGAAATAAATGATCAAGAAGCTACTGGTGTTTATGAAATCCAGCCTTATACTTATAGTGTAGCCAACTATGATATGATTAACCGTCAATACCTGCAACCCGTAGGTTGGAATTATGTTGGCTTTTTACCAGTAACAAATTCAACACCACAAATTGAAACTTATTTCAGAGAAGAAATGCCAAACCCAGCTTATCCAGACACACATCCTGATATAGGAAAGATTCAAATATTACCAAACTCGTTTTCAAATATAATAGAGCGTGATGTTAAAATTTATACTCTGGTAAATGCACTGGGCTTTGTTGGTGGTATCTTTGGATTACTGGTCGCAATTCAGGCATGGCTCTTTGGGTATCGCCCAAGAAGTGTGAGTAATTAAAACAGAGCTAGATGATAATTTTAACTAATGTCACATCACATTTTTGTAGCCTTGGGGTGTAGTTCATAGATGGAGTACAGGCGAAAGAAAACGCTCACTTTTACGTGGCCTTCAATCTAAATTTCAAATTACAAACTCGGGTATCCCCTTAGTACACCCCGTACATCACCGATATAGTATGTCCAATCTTGGAAATCTTGATCTGAATGAACCTGATGATCAGAGGCTTAATCGTGTAGAAGATCGTATGCAAATGCTTGAGATGCTGTTTAAGGCATACTATATAGATGATGAAGTATTTAGATCTCTCGATGACGCGGGTAAATCTGAAAGTAGGAGCTGGCTATCAAAACAAACTAACTCTGGTAATAATGCGTTTGACAGAACAAGAGAGTTTGACTCAATGGCGCCTGTTCACGACGAAAAGATAGTTACGGCAGCCGATAACGGTATCAACAACAAAACATCTAACGATAACGATAAACCACTTCCTCTTGTGTTTTCAAGACAGGAAACAGAAGAGAGCACCTCTTCACATACTCATCTAACAGCACACCAGCAACGTTCGGTACCCCAATATAAACCAAACACAGCTTTTCAAATGAATGATTTTTAATATTTTTTGTTTTTCTTGCATTTCCATTCCATTTTTAATAATCCACAACTTTTAATAATAAAAATAACTTGAACATAAACATAAACTGCTCCAAATGCAGAATCTTAGTATAGAGATGGTCTATCTATTATGATGGTGATACTTGTAATAACATGATAAATCAAGTAAATCGCATTACTGAGCTCATTGTTATAAAATAAGTTGATTCGATTACATTCCATCAAAACCTTAAAAGCAAATTTGGTTAGCTGGTTGAAATGACATAATGCTCAAGACTAACTTTATGACGAATGTATTTGCATGAATTTGAAGAATAATATCATAGTGGCATTTTCATGCTATATTTTTATAGATTAGATTTAATTATAATTATAATAATAATGACATAAAAAAAGAAAGGAGCGAGATAGATATAATTTACAAATGCATTGTATGTGAGATACTTTAAAAGTCTTCATAACCATCCATGACTAAAGAACAAATCAGTATTAATTGTAAAAAAAGTAGGCTAAAAAATGACGTTACCTTCAATGCCGTTGATTGCATGTAATACAAACAAAACCACATTTGATGTGCATTGCATATTGAAACCATGATAAAGACCCCTTAAACTCCAGTTTGTAAAATGGCTGACGGGCTTCTTCTTATCCGACTTCTTCTTGTCTTTACTTGATCCACCTTCTTCCTTGATGATGCTGTAAGCAGCATTCATGATGCCTGTGTAAGGGACGGGTCTCAACGCGACAACAGGCTCGAAGCGCTTGTTGCCAGGTGTACGGGTTCTAATTTGACATTGGAGACGTTTACGGATGGTTTCCAAAGGTAAAGTAAGTAAAACGTCCAACGTGTTTAAGCCCAACTCAGCCAGACTGTAAAGGAAAGGAGATTCACTGGCCGAGATACGGAACACACGATCAATGATTAAGGGAATGGTGTTTTGTAATAAGGGTGTGATCGTATGGTAAAGGATAGTGGGCACCAAGTTGTGGTTCAAATAAAGACCCCTTAAGCCACCTTCCTCCTTTATCATTGTGTACAAACCATCGAATGGACCTTTGTATTTGCGCTGGAGGGGCGAAGCAGATTGGACCACCAGTCTAATAATGCATCGTTTAATCCTCACACGCAACAACATTATGACACAACACTCACCTTGTCTTTATAATTTCTAAGGGACTAAGTAGCACTCCAACAATAACATGACTTGCAACAAGAGTGGCCAAGTTGGGGCCGACGTGGTCGAGGTGGACAAGAGGGATTGTATCGTCATAAAGGTCAAACATATCATTCAAAATTCCCTCGAGTGTAGGTTGAAGAAACAAATGAGATACTTCGTATATCCAGTTTGTATATTGTCCTTTGAAAAGCGAGCGCCAGCCTTCCTGAGGATGTTTCATTAATCTTCCAATTCCTTGCCAAACGCCTCCCTCAATGGGCTTAATCTGATGAGGTGGTCGTGTTGCATCGTCGTATACACTTGATCGCACAATATAGCCACTGGCGTCAAGGGGCATCTTTTTCTTAAACATGGGATCATCGACATCGATCGAGCCAGCCTGCATTTCCTCTCCAGGTGCCGATGCGTGTGGTCTGCGTCTGGAGCTGTCTTCGTAGAAGTCGAATTCCTCTTCAGAGTCGTCAGTATACTCGCCCTGCTTTAGTGTTGTTGTTATTAAGTATACACCGAGAAAGTATTAATAAAAACAAGGTTGGGCTTACCTCTGGTTCTTTGTCAGAGTCTTCGAGGCTATCCACGACTTTTGCAAAAGGTACGTGAGCATCTTCGCGTGGCATATATTGTACTTGTAACAAGGTCTTTGAAATCTCAAAGGGGCTGCTTACTGCAGTACTGAGATACTTCAAGACAGTAAAGTTGATGAGTTCTCTGGCTGCTGCTCTTGAGTCTATCAGGTCATCATATTCATTGTAGGGAGCGGCTGCAATAGACTGGGCAGTAGGCACGACTGTAGTGTAGTTTCCGCTGCCAAGACCCGGGGTATAATAAGGTCTCAGACCGTTGTTTCCTTTGCCTGCAGAGGCAGGGAAGGCGGCAAAAGGATGGCTCTGATCCGCTGGCATATCTTATAATCGCTAGTGTGTGTGCTTTATTTGAACAAGGGAATTAGTTTATTTCTTATTGTGTAGCATTGCTTTTTTTTGCGAAGAAAAAAAAATAACCAAGCAGTGACGTGACAAGCAATTTTACTCCGAATATTTTTTTGAAGCACTAAAAAAGGAGTTCAACTTTAGCATTTTGATGAAATCGTCGATCGCCGAATTCGAACTCCTCGAATAAACAACGACGTCATGATTAATACATAGTTTTACTCTTACACAGCATAAAATAAACTGACGTAAATCACTTGTCATTGTTGTCATTCGCTACTTTTCACGCATGAAGCAAAATAATATAAAAAGGCCAGTTTCGAACAACTTTTTTTTATTCTTCATCTTTATTATATATTTTAATTCAATAATAATAATAATAACAAAACAATCATCATGTCTGCTTATAACAATAACTCCAACTTGAAGTCTGATCAAAATGCTCGTCTTAACGATGGTAACAACCAGTTGAACGAAAACCATGGTATCGCAGCTTCTGGCCTTGGTAACCCCAGCTCTTTTGCTGGTGCCAATACTACTGGTAACGATATGAATTACAGTGGTCCTATTGCTGATACAAGAAAGGTCGATCAAAATCAGTCCTCCTACAATGATCTTGCCGGTGAAAACAACCCTTCCACCACTAACCGCCACGCAGGTACATGTATTCCCCCTGTCAACACTGCTGAACACGCCCGGGTCAATGCCTCTAATGAAGGTAGAAGCCTTGATTCTGAACAATCCAGTCATGTCAGCGATCTCTCAGGTACTCGTCATGATCGCAGCAGCTACGGCTCCAATCAGTACGGCTCTGCAGGTATCGAGAATCCCTCCAACACACATAATGCTACTACAGCTACTAGCGGAGCCCACCCCATGACTTCCACTGGCTCTGATATTTCTGGCGGAAACTTGCAAAATATCTCTGCTCCTGAAGGAGATCATGGTGCCTCTCATCACCATGATGGCACCCACGGTCAAATGCTTTCTGGAAACAAGCACAGTACATCCCAGCCTCATGATAATGCTTTGGGTTCTTCCGAGACTGATACTAAACCTTCTGCCGGTGATAAGATTAAGGGCAATCTCGAGAAGCTTGCTGGAAAGATCAGTGGTAACGAGGCCAAGGTCGTTAAGGGTGATAACATTGCCCATGGTCGATCCGTCTAAAGACATTAGCATGTCAACTTTTTTTTAATATTTTCTCTCAAATTTGTACACATTTTTACTTTGAATAACGCTCAGCTATTGTTACATATTTAAATAAATAAAATGATCATTTTAAATCATATTTTTTGCTTGCCTCAGTCTTGATGTAATAATAAAATGTTTTAATATATGTTTATGTTAGACAGGCTGGAATGTTGAAGATCCCTCCTTTTCATATGAACAGATTCCATTACGTCTTAGAGACTATCTCTATTCATTAACAGGTGTATACTCATATTATAAGCTACGGCTATTATATTCATGAAGCCTGTGGATACTCATATCTAAAAATATGCGTCTGTAGGAAACGTGATGAAACCTGGCTTCTAGCAATGAAAATTAAAGATTTGATATGTAATTAAGTAGTAATTATTTTTACAATTGTATGCACTATTCACTCACAGTGCTGGCGATGCCAATTCGAGGCCTGTAAATTGTTACTGTAGGTACTGTAAAATATCTTAACACCAAAATATTAATATTTATCCATGTTCCTTTCAAGACATCTTTGATCTGCAAATACAACTCAAGTCAAAGTTAAACTCAGCTTTATAAGCATAAGTTCAAAGCAATAACTTTTGAACAAGAATGTAAACAGTGATTGTCAGCATTTATTTCAGAAAGTATCGTTATCTACAACCATTTAAATGATTTAAACTATGACTATTTTGTATAAACTTTGTAATGTTTACCAAAATATGGCTTAGCAAGTATTAACTAGTTGCTGAGCAATGCTTGTCTGCATTTTCTGTATTTAAAAAGGCTCTAAAAAACATAACGTTACTTAAAGTTAAGAACCTGAACCTTCATCTAACAACACTCAATTAATATCTGTTTGAAGAAACAGGTAAATAATTATTGTAAATACAACATTAATCAATCAAAACATGCACTTACAGATAAACATTATTATTAGCTAATTTTGCAGTTCGGCACCTCTTAATGTTTATTTAAAACCCACGCCGAATTACTACGATCCTATTATAGAGGGTATTTATAGAAATATAAAAATCATATAATAAAAAATGCCTCCTTTTGAGGTTCAAACTATCGAGGCCATAGGGCATACAAGGTCAAAGGCTCCCTAATATTCGCTCAAATGTAAAAAGTATAATATGTAAGAACTACGGCACCTAATTCCGGAGGGCGCTCGGAGTAAGGTTTTCCAACGCCGAGTTTTTTCTGGAAATGATCTATCCGTTGCTCCCCACCGTTTCAAGTCCTTGAATTCACCCTGAGAAATGGATCAAGTTTACAAGACGGTGCCAATATTCCAATATATATTTTTTTCTTTGATACGCCATTGTTCCTGTAATATATTACTGGACTGTAATAGACAACTTTTTGTAGGGGTGTGACAAAATAGATTCACACTGTCTCCAAATCAAAAAATTAAAATATGCAAAGTAAATTCCAATGCGTCATAAACCAAGTGACTTTTTTCTTTCAACAAATAGTATAAATACGGCCATTTTTCCCGTCATTCCTCTCACCATTCTGAAAAAAACACTACTCTCTTACTATCCAAATGGAAATCATACAAAATTCGTTCTTAGAGGTTCCTCTTAAGAAACTGACAGATATTTATACCAATGAAATTGTCCCCAAACTCACAAAGACGAATAAAGTGATCGGTATCGGTGCAGCTATTTTAATGATAGTAGCCTACAAGATCAATAGCATGGTCCGACCACCTCGCAACCTTCGTCACATTCCTCACCAAGGCTACTTTAGCTTTATTTCGTCACTTATCAGTCAAAAGTCTGTCCTCAAGCGTGCTCAGAAATACGCCCTTCCGCTAGTCAACTCTAAGGAAAGCAATGGTTTATACTTGGTAATGACTGAAAAAAAAAAACTACCCAAATATACTAATTAGGTAAATTTAAACTTAAATAGAGACCCGGAAGATTCGGTTGGGAAGTTCACACCTCAAACCCGGAAGCAATAAAGCGTGTACTACTGAAGCATGGTATGTCAGACGAAAAGATATTACATATCTCTTGTATGTACTCACATCTTCTTTTTAGATTTATTTCCTAAGATACGTCAACCCGAAAGCAGCAAAAATTCAATGATTGCCAAATTCATTGGCCAAAATAACATGGTCGCATTAACTGGAGGAGAACATTGGAAAAACCAACGAAAGGTTGCCAACCCTGCTTTCCATCGCTCCATGCCCGTGAAGCTATTTGGCAAACTCACTCAGCAACTATTCCAAGAAATTGAAAAGGCGGGACCAACAGTTGATGTACCTGATTTGACTGAAAGATGGACTTTGGACGCTATCGGAAAAGCTGGTTTTGGTAATTAAACTTTAACCCATTATTTGTATATCTTTCTTATTAATGTATCTTTATATAGATTTTGATTTCAATGCACTTCCAAATACAGACAGTGACTGGGTCAGAATATATAATAACATTATTAAAGGTGCCACCGACCCACTCCATTTCATGTTCCCTCACCTTGAAATCTATTTCCTCTGGTTGATGCCAAAAAGACAGCAATTGCATAACGAATTAGCCACCTTTAAATCCATGCTCAGAAATGTGATTGATGAAAAACGCAAAAAAGTCGAAAGTGGACAAGCTCAAAATGAAAATCTGGAGGAAAATGAAATGGATCTGTTGACTATGATGCTCGAGAGCGAGATGCAAGGAGAAGGCAAAATGACAGATGCTGAGTTGGAGGTAAATAGTGAAATAAAAAATGATCAAGAGAAGAACCCTATTTATTTATTTATCTTATGTAGAGCAACCTTGCCCTTTTCTTTGTGGCTGGACATGATACAACATCAAACGCTTTAGCATCTGCCATCTGCCTTTTGGCTTTGAACCCTGATATCCAGCAACGTGCCAGAGAAGAAGTTATTTCTATTCTTGGCGAGAAGCCAGAGGATGTATTTCCTACTGTTGAAGACACAAAGAATATGGAATATATAAACCAAGTAATAAAAGAGGTACAGTGTTAATTAGATGTAAACAATTACTATTCCGAATTCATGTACACTTACTTTATCTTTGACCATAGACATTACGTATAGGTGGATCTGTAACTAATGTACTTCCCAGATGTTCTGTTGAAGATTGTGAGCTTGTTGGTAGCTTTATTCCTAAAGGAACTCTTGTAAGCTGTAATTTATTCGAAACAATGCACTCCGAAAAGAACTGGGTAAAGCCTCTGGAGTTCAACCCTGACCGCTTTGCACCTGGCGGAGAAGCCAGCCAACAAGATTTAAAAGGAATGACTTGGATCCCATTCGGCAATGGCCCTCGCCAATGCATTGGTATGAACTTTAGTTTAGCAGAACAGAGAGTATTTCTTTCCATGCTTTGTAAGTTAATTCTAAAAATATATTTGTATATTCAAATTTCACTAACATATCTCTTTATAGTGAGAAAATACACTTGGGAGTTACCAGAAGATTCCATCCACAAAGATGGATTGCTTTCCACCGGTCTCAACATTATTGGACCAAAAAACTTGGATGTTAAGTTTACTAAAAGATATTAGCTTTCTCAGTTATTTATTATACTATTTATTTCTTAACCTATATCTGCACTTATTGCCCCCACATTCTGTCTCTAAAATATCTATAAATAAATATATGTATATATGAATTATCTCTTTAAATTAGTCAAATGCACTGTCCATAATTATGATATTAGTGAAATATATGTAATAATTAATATGAATGTTGTGATACCCAGATGTAAGAGCGTACGAAAGAGATGTTAATTGAGACACAGTTTATTTAATATAATCACATATATATTTATACATAAACATTATTATCATAAAGAGTCACCTGACTCTTACACCAGATCTTGTATTCTTTTCTTTTGAACGCCGAGTATTAGTAAAAGTAGTTTTATACTTGGCGTTGTAGATACACCCATTAACATTTTGTTTAAATATTTTTCTCCACCTCGCATCATCTACAGCTTTTTCTTTAAAAAAAAAAATAGAAAGTAATTGAATAAACTTGGATCTTTGTTTTTTTTTATATATACAACGAATTACCTTGACTCCGTGGATTGTCGGGAAAACTCTCATTAAAAAGAGCACAACTATACAGATATAACCCATTCCATAGCAATTCATTTTTTCAGGTTAAATATTAAATATAAGAGTACAATTTTTTTTTCTGATACTCGATGATCTTCACCTTCAGAGCATTATGATATCTTTGTTTAAAATACGAGTTTTCTTGGCATGATGAAGGTTGTGTACAAGTTTACTTTAGACTAAAACAAGTTAGAAAAACCTTTTCTGCATCACATGTATTCTGGGTTTCAAAGCACTTGATATATAAACACACGATCCTTTGACCTTTTGCAGTTTTGAAAATAAAAACTTTTCACATGAGTACACTACAAAATTCATTTTTAGAAATTTCCTTTACGAACTTGGCAAATATTTACAACAATGAAATTGCTCCGAGGTTGACAAGAAGAAATAAAGTTATTGCTATCAGTGCAGCCATTCTATTGATAATCTCGTACAAAATCACCAATATAATACGACCTCCACGAAAACTCCTCCATATTCCCTACCAAAGCTATTTCAACTTTTTTATAAATCTTCTTCGAAATGAGCCCGCTATCCAACGCGCACAACGATTCAGTCTTCCTCTTATAAACTCAAAGGATAGTAACGGCCTATACTCGGTAATCGCTTCACCTTTTTTTCTTCAAATATATAAAATATATACTAATAAGGTAAATTTATATCCACGCTCTCAGAGACCAGGAAGATTAGGTTGGGAGGTACACGTTACGAGCCCACAGGCAATAAGGCGTGTATTACTTAAACATGGTGTGTAGAGTAAAAGTGACTGGCACACTCCTCTTTGGTACTTATATCTCTCTTAGATCTGTTTCCAAAAGTTCCTCAACCACCTTCAAATAACTCCACAATGTTATACAAGTTTGCTGGTAGTACCAACATGCTTGCAAGTAGCGGTGGGGATCATTGGAAAAATCAACGAAAAGTTGCCAACCCTGCTTTTCATCGCTCCATGCCCGTGAAGCTATTTGGCAAACTTACTCAGCAACTATTCCAAGAAATAGAAAAAATGGGATCAACAGCGGATGTACCTGATCTAATGGGAAGATGGACTTTGGATGCAATCGGAAAAGCAGGCTTTGGTATATGTTAAAATCAACTATTAAAAACAATGAGTTAATAACAACAAAAATAGGTTTCAACTTCAACGCACTTAGTGATAGAGATAATGAGTGGGTCAAGAGATACAATAATATAATCAAAAACTTGGTTGATCCACTCTATTTTATGTTCCCTGTTCTTGATGTCTATTTTCTTTGGATGCTTCCAAAAAGAAGACGAGCTCATGAAGAGCTAGTAAAGTTTAAAGATATGCTTCGAAATGTCATTGAAGAAGGACGTAAAAAGGTTGAAAGTGGACAGACTCAAAATGAGAATTTAGAGGAGAATGAAAAAGACTTGCTCGTTTTGATGCTGGAAAGTGAGATACAAGGAGAAGGCAAAATGACAAATGATGAGTTGGAGGTAATTTAAAGAAAAAAATGCGTGTTGGTGACTCAAAGTGGTAACCATATTGCTTTTTTTTTAATAAAAAAAATAGCACAACATCAATATATTTTTTTTGGCGGGACACGATACAACATCCAATGCACTGTCATCTGCTATATGTTATTTGGCTTTACATCCTAGCGTACAACAACGAGCAAGGGAAGAAGTTTTATATATTCTTGGAGATGAATCGAAAGATATTCTCCCAACTATTGAAGATACCAAGAGGATGGAGTATCTTAACCAGGTAGTAAAGGAGGTATATCTACTTAAAAAAATTAAACTGAAATTAGAGAATAATATACTCATCTTTGGAATCAATAGACACTGCGTGTATGTGGTCCAGTCCCCGAAACCCTTCCAAGATATTCTGTTGAAGATTGCGAACTTGCCGGTTCATTTATACCTAAAGGAACCTGGCTAACAACTAATATTTATGAAACGATGCACTCTGAAAAGAACTGGGAAAACCCTCTTGAATTTAACCCTGACCGCTTTGCACCTGGTAAAGAAGCTAGTCAACAAGATTTAAAAGGAATGACTTGGATCCCATTTGGTAATGGTCCTCGCCAGTGCATTGGCATGAACTTTAGCTTAACAGAACAAAGGGTGTTGCTTTCCATGCTTTGTAAGTATATACTAGTTTATTTATGAAAGTGTTTTAATGTGTATGAAAATAATTTTATAGTGAGGAAGTACACTTGGGTGTTACCTAACGACTCTATTCATAAAGATGGATTGATAGCAACTGGTCTCGCCATGATTGGTCCAAATGATTTAAAAGTTGAGTTTACAAGGAGATATTAGGCTATGTGTTTGGAAGATGTACCACAATGAGATATAGTCAATCATATATTGATATCAGATCTTTTGATGAAAATGTTACAAAATGAAAAGTGAACGGTTCTGGTCCAGACGCACATTATAATAAATGATGTGCTTTGGGATGCAAAATAAAAATTACAAAAAAGGAAATTATTATTCGTATATCTTAGTTAGTACCAAGAACTGTAAACAACTTTTTCAAAAAATGATTCTATATTAACATTAATAAAAGCATGCCAAAAATAGAGTAATAGGTGAAATCTTATAAGCTCGGAACTCATAGTAAAACGCAGAAAAACTTATACATTTTAATGTAATTTGAAATGTTGTTTATATTCAAGAAGAAGGCATATTTTTAATATTTGTCACCTTTGATATTACCAGGTTTTACGGGGACTATAAGAGTTTATCTTTCTTTCGTTTTCTTTAAAAAAAAAAGGAAAGAAAAATCAAAGAAATATCACTTTCACATGTCTACTAAATAATCATATTCTCGCTACAGATAGTACGTGGATATCATAGTACAGAATACATCCAATATTGTTTCACGATGGCTTAAGATTTGACATGAGGTTTGTTTGTGTGATCAAGATGATGCTTCAATGGTCTGTGCGGTGCTATTTTTAACTTTTGTTATTAATCAAAAAATTATTCTTGCTCAAAGCTATTCGTCCAGCGATAATAATATAGTTGTCAGTTTGACTGCTGCTTTTTTTTCTTTTTTTTCTTTTTCTTCCTTCTA
>VCJC01001163.1:3267-15433 GCA_024140195.1 Backusella luteola | reverse complement strand
AATTGTTTCTTTCAAACAAAGAAAAAAACAAATGAACTTTGGAGAAATCAAGCCCCCACGAAAAGACTGAGTCTTTTTTTTACTCATGTAGATACAGAATCATGATAAGTCAAAATCCTGAATTAAGGAAACCTCCCATTAATGAAACATCCAAAACTAAAGTATCACGAATTTAAAGAAAATCACCTAGCGTATTGATAAGGTTGATTCCCCCTATATTGATATCAGTGCTGTTTAAAATTAAATTATCATAAAGTTGAAACTTAGTTTTCGTATACACGAATTTTTAAAATCTCGCCCGTTTGAATAGTATCTTCTTTATGCAAGACAGCTACGAGTTTATAATATCGAATAACCAATTTGATAAGAATCATTTTTGTTCTGTATATTACAATTTTTTAAACTTTTTTGTAGATCTCCAATACCTCCCCGTACCATCAGCTGTCTTCTTTTTTTTTTTAAGGTTGTTTTTGTCTGCCAACTCTCCGCTCCTTTAAGGCCTCTATGCTCTACATTCCTTTTTCTCTACGCTCCAATATGCCTCTATGCCTCTATGTCCCTATGCTCTATGCCCCTATGCCGCTTGTCTGACTACATCATATAACTTCATGCGTAGTTATCGCTGCGCTCTACCATAGTCCAACAACGGCGTAAGTAGAATTAAAAACAAAACAAATTCATGTATATCTAATTTTTTTTTGGTTTATGATACAAAATTCAACAAATCATGGTAATTCGTTCCCGCCGTTCATGTCCAAATCCAAATGAACCCCTGTGCTCTCTATTGTTTTTCATTGCAAATGCTATTTTTCTCAATTATTCTTTGTGCTTTTCTCATTTATTTGTAATATTTTCTCAATTATTTCCCCCTTTTTTTTCATCGATTTGTACTTTTTTCTCGATTTCTTGAAAAAAACAGTATGATAAAATATGTACTTTGGCGCAGCAAAATGCATATTTTTCTTTTATAAACACAAAGATGCCTATTTTCAATAAAACCTTATTTTTTACTACCTGAAACATGAGCACTTTATCGGTTCGGATAAAATCAAAAAAGAAATTCTACTAAAAGGCAAAAAAAAAATGTATACAGCCCCCAACACATAAACAAACAGAATTCTTGTATTAAAAAAGGTATCCGATTTCCAATCAATGAAAGAGCATACTTTATGCCAGAATCTTGGAATTTAACATTATCGTATTTTAAACATCAATATATACTTTGTGGTTTTTTGTCTGTTCTTTTGCTACATTATTAATACAACAACGTTTTTAATAATACCAAAATTCATTATTAATAAGAAAAAATGATTAAGAAACTATACCTTCTCCTTTCTCCATAACCATGTTTATCTTGAATAGGTGAATATAGGTGTATAAACAAATAGTGCCATAGAGAGTAAACAAGTTTTTATTTATGTTCTGTAAGAGGTAAACAAATGCATTGTTCCTCTCGGTAACTTCGGGCGAAGTTGACCCAAATAAGATTAAAACCGACTTTATTACAGGATAGCATTTTGATTTATGGAATTAAATTATGATTTATTATGTGATTTATTACTTATATATATATATATATATAAAGACGCGATATTGTTTCGTATGAATAAAAATGTTTCTTTTTCTTTAATAATCGATCTGTCTATATCTCTTTCCTGACATTATTTCTTTGGCGCCATTTTTTTTAATACAAAATGGTGGTACAAGGGAATATCCTTCTCTCGGATGCATCCTGTTTAGAATGATGAAACGCACTCCTCCACCCCCCAAAAAACACAAAGCCCTTTTTAAACGCATTATAAATCAGAACATACCCCGTTTCAAAATATTTATAAAAGTCAATTAAAAAATATATAAAAGTAATCAATTTTTTCCCTCTCTTCCTCTTTTTCTTTCCTTCATCCCTTTCATAAAAATTACCTAATAGAATATCCATCTACTCTCATAATGACCAGTGTATTCCAGCAAGATCAAGAAACACAGCAATATACCCCCTCTGGTTATTACAACACAAACTTTTCTTATCATCACTATCTATCTACAAAGTCCAATGCCAATTTGCCAGAAAACCCAACTCTACTTTTAGGCAGACAACTTTCCTTCACATCCATACTACAAAGACGACCCACTTTATCGATGATGGGTCGCAAATTAAGCATACTCTTGCGTAATCGAAACAAGTCTCAATTAAGCATTGTCACACCAGATCTTCAACGCATGGATTCCTTGACAACTGCAGCAAGTTCAAGTACTGGGTCGAGTTATTCAGATGAAGAAGAATATGAACCTCCATCTTGCTATTCAACTCCTATAAATTCTACCACCACGTACCTCTCAGTTGATCTTGAGACTGCATTAACCACTCCGGCAGAAAACCCACCACCCCCGCTCGATTTCAGTGGAAAAAAGTACTCTAATTTTTACATCAAACTTTCAAACGGTAATTGGATGGTGCGTATACGAGACTCGAATAGAAAAATAGTTGGAACTTATGAGATCAATGGTTCAATGATTTAAATAAGGAGTCGATAAAGAAACTTAAGAAAAAAAAAAGCATTTTTCGTAATATATAACCCATTTATTTTGACACTTTCCCTTATTTTTTCATATTTCCTTTCTCCTTTCTTCTCCGCACTTTTTTTCAAATTCTTTCTTGTGTGTATATTTCATTTTAAATTCATTGTTTTTACTTTTGCCCCCCTTTTTCATTATAATCATTTCATTTTCTATGCATCAAGCCCAATCCATTCGTTAATAAATCTATTTTCATAATAGCACTAGTAATATTTCCTCTCCTTTGTATTGTACAATCAAATGGTCCCAAACTTGTTATCATTTGTGTGTGAAAAAGAGAAAAAAAAAAAGATTCCAAGGCAATTTTCTGATGTCTTCTCGTGTCACATCACTCCACCATGTAGATCAAAATATCATTACAAGAAATAAAATACAACATATTTGTGGTTTGTGAGAATAGATGCCGCAGCGTTTTTCTGGAGTGCAAGTTTAGTCTACTTTTTATTTATTATTATTTATTTTTAAAGGAGATCATGTAATATCATTGTTAACACAAGGTAATTCTTTCTCTCCCCTCCCAGGTACTATGAAAAGGGTTTGTTTAAAAACAAAAAGATAACCAATCTTTTACAGTTTAGCTTTTTCATTCTTCGTTATTTGTAAAGCAAATGAAATCATTTTAGATGACACAAAAAGAAAACCTGGGTCATTGTTAAAATAACGTTACCATATTCACAGCCACACTTGTAGTCATCACGAATCATTACAAGCAACTTTCTTTGCTGATCTAACTAAAAAATACTACGTTACACTACTATGATTTTCTTTAATATAAAGAATGTTGGGTCAATGATACAAAAAATACCATCTTTCTTGGTTAAAATAAATAAATAAATAATGCGCGCCACTTTGTTCCTTCTTGTTGCTCTTTTCTTTGTCACCTTTGTTGCCGCAAAGGGTAGCGCAGGTCATTCCAGTGGTGGTAGCAGCGGTGGTGAAAGCAGTGGTAGCTCATCTTCCACTACAGAAGATACATCCTCTAGCGGTGGTTCATCATCTCATTCTGGATCAAGTGCTGGTGGTGCTCCTGATAACACTACAAGTGCAGCCATTGGAAACTATAAACTGGCTCCCTTGTTCGTTACCGGTGCTGTTGTATCAAGCGTTTATGCCATCATGAATTAATATGTTGACAGCCAAATAAAGTTTAATCTCTACCTATTTTTAAAATTCTCTTTGCGCCACTCCGTTTTTAGCTTCACAAGCAAAGCTTCTGGTTGGCTGGTTGTTTTGCATTTTTTTTATCTTTTTTTTTTTTAAGCGTTGTTGTCGTTTCTCTGCTGTTTTTTTTGTTATTGTTGTTCTTTGTAAAATGACAGACGATTTAACGATTGATTTCAAGGATGATTTTAGTGACGCTCCTCAGAAGAGGTAATCAATAAGAAAAAAGAAAAGAAGCTTTGCGCATGTGTGTAGTGTTTCACGTTAAATAAAGCAATTGTCATTTTTTTTTCTTTCTGAAAATCCTTCTTCATTTATAATAACTAAAAAAACAGAGTGAGAAGACCACGAGCCATCTATTCTCCTCCGCCTTTTCAAACAGAACGAAAAATAACTAAAAAAGTACCACCAAAAGCACCTAAAAAGGTACCACCAAAATCATCTAAAAAGGACCTAGACGAAGTGCCTTTTCATCCTTCGCGGTATCTACAAAAAGTATACGATGATGATGATGGAAGAAAACCGTATGTATGAATAAAGGGAAAGAAAGCTCTTGTTTTCTTTAAATATACATGGCCAAAATAAGAGGGTGTGAAAGGCTTGTGCGTATGCCATCACCTAAACTAATCCGCCTTTATCACTCAGTCTAGATTTGCGTTTTAAAGCTTGGCTCAAACACAATTTTGACGAGGTTAAACCACAATTGACTTGTTATCGACACCATCACTTCGAAGTGACTGGTAGCATCAAATTAAATGATAAGCATGCCCACATGACCAATGGTAAAAAAATCAATGGCTTTAAACTGGGTGCCGTTGCTAAAAGATCCTCTTGCGACGAGGAAATGCCACTTTTGCAATACACAAGGACACGAAACAAAGGAACTGTAGCAGAGCCAGTCACAATTGGCAAAGACGCTGCTACTTTGGATCGTATGCACTTCAAGTTTGCTAATGAAGATGATGGAGAAAAGAAAATAAACTCTCAACAAAACTTTGTTGTCGTAAGTCAGCTTTTTGCTGAACTTGAGAATGGTGAGCATATTATGGTAGCTACTTGCGACTCAGAGCCTATTGTTGTGCGTGGAAGATTCCCAGCTTCTTATTTTGATGCGGATCATATGGAAACGCAGAAGCGTTCACCGACTCGAACTGTAGGTGACCTAATAAACCATCTTTCGGAAGGATCTCAAAATGATAAATATGCATCACCGCCATCTCATCAACAAATGAATCAAAATCACCCACCATTAGCTAATTATCCAAGCCAAAACTATTCTCTACCGCCAACGAATCATGTGCAAATGCAGAATGGTCTATCCACAGTTCCTCGTCATTATCAAAGCTATGCTCCAAATAGTTACCAGGCAAGTCGGGGTTTTGGGCCAAATGCTTGCGAATCAAATCAGGGTCCTCCAATAACAAGTTATTATCATCCAAATCAAAACCGTTCTCCAGCGCCTCATGTTTCTCCAAATTACCATTATGAACAGAATGGACTTCGACCAAATTATGACAACATTTTGAAGTTGAACACTAATGGAGAATTTACTTGTAACAGAGAAGCTGAAAGGATGGTACATCTACACTATCAGCAGCATGAAGCAAATAGAAATATCCAGCAAAACCAACATGCTTCACTTAGTCCGTATGTGTTGAACAAGATACTATCGCCTCCAGTTCATCCTTTACCATCATCCCTACTACAACAGGCACAACCCATGCCTTCTACATCACTCTCACCATTACATCCAGCACCTCCACAAATACCAATGGGGTCGTCGCTGATGCCGCAATTGCAGCCCCCACAGGAACCGAAAAAAAGAGAAAACCCGCCATCACCACAACCATCGCCGATGCCGCAATTGCAGTCCCCACAGGAACAGAAAAAGAGAGAAAGATCGCCATCACCACAGCCACTGCAGCAGCAAAAACAACCTAAAAAAAGTCGTCCTTACTTACATATAGGCGCAGCTGTCGCTCTTGTCAAGCAGAGATTACAACGACCAGATAATGCTCAGCAGTCAGCGCATTCAGAGCCATCAGGGCATAATTTAAAAAGATCAGATATATCAGAGCAATCAAGATTACGTGACCAATCAGATTCATCAGCATCATCTAAGCCTTCGAAGCCTTCAGAGCAGCAGCATCTATCTGAGTTATCAGATCAATCAGAAAGGAGTACAACCACCAAAGCAGCCGCTTCCAACATCAAACACAGAACCCAGTAATAGAAACAAGCCTTGGCTCAACCACTCTGTTACTGTTGCATACCAATCATTTATAATACCATCCAATCTGATTTTTTAAAAAATTGCTATTAAACAAAATACTTTTATTAATCAATTAATTAATTAATAAAAAAATAGCTTTACTTTGATTAGAGATCACTATTTTTGGATTTGACATGAATATACTCTCCCGTCCTCAGAAGTTTTTATCTCTTTCTTTTTATCTACTTGTCTTTAAAGCCACGGGTAAGGGTATTTTATAAAAGAAATACCGTACCAAGTTTTTTTTTATTTGATTTAAGAGTAACTTATTGGGAATGTGTTCTAAAAAGAATCGAAAAAAAGCCGAGTTCTTTTTTTTTGGATCCGGGAGAAGAATTTCAAAGAATATATACCACCAGAAATTGTAAAGGTCAATAGAACTTTCTATCTTCAATAAAGCACCTAGTTTACATCATGGTGATATACCATATCCTCGCTGATTTACATAAAATTGCTAATGGACACATGCTTTCTTTCATACCCAATACTCACTTAGATTATCGAGATAGAGATTTTATAAACAGAGTCTATTGCCTTTCAACATAGCAAGTAAAGATATTTATTTGTAAAATATAAATTGTTTCAATTGTTTCAACTGTTTCAACTCTTTTAAGTAGCGAAAAGTTTTTCATTCGCCACCATTAGAGTTACGGCTGTCATGTTTGGTCAGCTTAACAAATATAATGCTTTATTCTGGTGCTTTTAAAGGATTTTTAAGAGATAACCCTTTCTCTGTTTTTTAAGAATTGACAACATATTTCAAATGAATATACGTTTCAATGAAATATAACAAATATTATACAAATTATGATGATAAAAATAATGTTTGTTCTTAACTAAGACAAAAAAAAAAGCCAGTTGTATTTGTTAACTGTATATATTTGTCGAAAAACAAGGTTTTACGTTACAATTTTGGACTTGAATTAGCTACCTTCTATCTGCTGATATTAGAAAATCCAATTCACTTTTAATAGCATACTTTTATCAACTGTAAATACACATAGAAATTTTAATCGTAAAAATGCAGTTAAAATTCGTGATATATATTAGTGTATGTGTTCATCTATCGGTAAATATATCAACCTGAATTTTTACATTTGATTGAGAATTTAAGCTCGTCCAAATACGACAATCAAACAAATACAACAGCGCGCCTTCTCTCTCTTTCTCACATAATTAAATTCCTATAACACGGTTTTTCAAGAGAAAAAGAAAAAAGTTTGAGAGATAGGATTTTGTGTGTTGCCATTTTTCAAACCCGAGGTGCTGGTTTTTTACCAGTTAGAGATGGAACGGAGAGTAAGAATTTGTATATTTCTTGTATTTGTTTAATGCTAGTATGGTTTCGTAAACAGGTACTAATAAGTGGCTTGGTAGTATTCACTTTTTAGCATATCCAAGTACTCTTCTTTATTAAGAACACTAAGAACAATAAGGTGAATTAAATGATCTCACACTCTGGTATATTACACATAGAACAAAAAAATTATAAACGCATAAATAAATAAACAGATTTTTGTTTGCTATTTTTCCATTTAGTAAGTTGCTACATTGTTTATTCCGTTCCTATAATACAAGGTGTTTGTCATTTCTCATTGAAAGCATATATTTAGCCATCTAAAAGTACCATCTTTGCCTGTTTTTCTTTTGTTTCTCTTATTCGTAAACTTTAACACTATTTTTATATCTCGAGCTTTAATAAAGTAAAGTAAAGAAAAAATGGGTCGCGTTAAGAACATTTGCTGTATTGGTGCTGGATATGTTGGTAAACTACAAATTACGCATACATAAAAGAAATACTCATATTCTCATCATTCTTTTTTTTATTTTTATTTTTTTTCCCAAAAAATAAGGTGGCCCTACCTGTGCTGTCATTGCTTACAAGTGTCCTGATATCAAAGTTACCATTTGTGATATCAACCCTCAACGTATTGCTGCCTGGCAATCCGACAAGCTTCCCATCTATGAGCCTGGATTGGATGACATTGTATTTGCCTGTCGCAACAAAAACCTTTTTTTCTCTACCGATGTCGATAAGCACATCGAAGAGGCTGACCTTATCTTTGTATCCGTCAACACACCTACCAAGAAACAAGGTCTCGGAGCCGGTATGGCAGCAGATTTAGCGTAAGTTTATAACATGATTCTTTATACAATGTAACTCACCCCTTTTTCAAGTTATGTTGAGGCCGCCACCCGTCGTATTGCCCAAGTCGCTAAAACCAGTAAGATTGTGGTAGAAAAATCCACCGTCCCCTGTCGTACAGCCCAAAGCATGCGTGTAATCCTTGATGCCAACTCCAATGACAGCCTTCGTTTTGACATTCTATCTAATCCCGAATTTTTGGCAGAGGGTACCGCTGTTCCCGATTTGCTTAATCCTGATCGTGTCTTAATTGGTAGTCTTCAAACAGATTCCGGTATTGCTGCTCAGAAGGCACTTGCTGATGTGTATGCTCATTGGATCCCTCGTCAGAATATCATTACCACCAACCTTTGGTCTTCCGAACTTTCCAAATTGGTAAAGTATTTTATTTATGTACAATGAAGGAAAAACACAGTTACTTATATATTTTTTTGCATTAGGCTGCTAACGCCCTTTTAGCACAACGTATTTCTTCTGTCAATGCCCTTTCCGCCGTTTGTGAGGCTACTGGTGCCGACATTGACGAAGTAGCTTATGCCTGTGGTCGTGACAGCCGTCTTGGTAGCAAGTTCCTCAAAGCATCTGTTGGATTTGGTGGATCCTGTTTCCAAAAGGACATCCTCAACCTTGTCTATCTCTCCACCCAGCTCAATCTACCAGAGGTAGCGGAGTACTGGAAGCAGGTGTATAGCATGAACGAGTACCAAAAGAAACGTTTTGTACGCCATATCATCTCAACTCTTTTCAGCACCATCACCAACAAAAAGATTGCTGTGCTTGGTTTTGCATTCAAGAAGGATACCGGAGATACTCGTGAATCTGCTGCCATTTCCTTGATCAAGGACTTTTTACAAGAGAATGCCAAGGTCAACATTTATGATCCCAAGGTAGAGCATGAACAGATCTATTTAGATCTCTCTGAGCCCGGAGTGGTTGACAATCGTAAGGAACTTTCGGAAAAGATCAAGATTTGCTCCAGTGCTTATGAGGCTGCAGATGATGCCGATGCCCTTGTGGTTGTGACTGAATGGGATGAATTCCGTGAGCTAGATTATCAGCGTATTTATGATGGTATGAAGAAGCCTGCCTTCCTCTTTGATGGTCGTCTTATGCTGGATGCACCCAAATTGAGAGACCTTGGATTTAAGGTACACGTTATTGGAAAGACCGATCTTGAAGGTAGAGCTTAAATGAAATACCATTCATATGTATATTTCTCTTTATTTTCATACACTTCTTTTTTCCCTTGAGAATATAAATCTACATATAATATATTCCTTATTTAAATAAAACAATTATATTGTTTTGAGCCAAAGAGCTTTCAACACGTTCAAAGTAACATATTTTTTGACTTGTAAAGTAATATTAAAAGTGTAATAAGATATTAATCCAAATAAGGAACCTGTAATTTTTTATGCGCCATACTTGGTAATATTCGTCAGTAAAATTTCATTATTTTTGCATCATACACGTGCTTTTAATTATTCAAATCAAGAGAAAGTGAGAGAGTCATGCATTGAAATGCTTATAAAGCACTATTTATTTTCCTCAGAGTATATATATTGATATTATCATTATTACTCTTTTACATTTTTTCCTCCCAAAAATATGAGACTGGGTTCTCTGAGTGAAGAGTTGGACGCAATTACAAAAGATTTCGATTATGGCATTGTACCTGGATCAGCTACGGTTTTTGTAAAAGACGAAATCAATGACATTGGTCGATTAGATCTAACATTACTTGAAGGTGTTATGATTGTTTTGGAGGTAACAAAACAAGGCTATAAGGTAGAGTTCACAAACATGTTTATCACCATTTTTACATGGCGTCGTATGTAACATATCCATAACAACGTCATTTGATTTTAGGTGGTTTCCTGCTCCCCACTTTCGTTGACTGAGCCTGCATTATCTACAGCCAAGTTAGTTCAAAGCCATTTTGAGAAACCGTTTGAAACGATGGAGACTCTATTGATGGAGATCTCACCCATGTTCAAAGTAGAGTTTGAAAAAGTGCTGTATACAAAACTAAGTGATATGCAGTCGCTTATTAATAAGGAAGAAGAAGATTTTTTTATTAACCATTCTTGGTATTGACAAAAAGAGAAAATGATAAATGTATAAATATATATATTATGTATAAAAATTGTATAACCAAATAAATCAATAAACTATTAAATAAGTGTAATAATAGCAGTAGTCATAACAAAAGAATGAAAGAGGGTATCAAGTGCCATGTTTTTCTTTCTTATATAAAATTAAACAAGGTACCAGTGAAGGCCATGGCACCTGCAACGATAACCAAGATGACACTAATCGTTCTTTCAAAGAGACCAACTTTGGGACCATAAAGTTTCAAATGACACAAGATGGGGAAGATACCAGAAATAAAGAAAGAGAACAGGGCACCCAAAACACTCATGATGGAATCAAAGTTGGGGATCAACATGGCAAGATACACAATAAGTAAAGAGGTCAAGATAATACCAGCACTGTTGACAAACGATCTTCTCCATTCGGCTTTTGCAAACCAGACTTCAAATCGATGGTTATTTTGGAGCTCAATCTGCCAGCTTAGAAGTACTGGGTTCAATGTCAGACCGTATTTTGCGATTGGATTGAGTGCGATTAGCCATACGGCAAGTCGATTTAAGGTTTGGCTATATTCTGGAATAGTAACCAAGTTTTGTGTAATCTATATAGAGTTTATTTTATGTTTATTACTACTTGATTATTATGTAATCTTATTTGTTGTTCTTACCTCTTGCATCGTATTTGATCCAAACATAGCATATCCAGCAGCTGCAATAGTAAAATAAACAACAGCAGTGACTATGTATGTATAGTTTACCATCTTGGTATACTCTTTGGGGTTCTTCATGTCACGGTAAATGGTAGGGAAGACGGCATGGCCTGTTTATGGTTTATAAATATACATTAGCGTTTAGATATCCGATATCATTACTTATTATAAACAATTAAAATATGATATAATTGATAAAATACCTGCAAATCCAGCCATAATCAAACCAAAACTCATTGGAACGGCCTTCCAATCACTTGGTAACACATCAGTTGACTATCAAAATAAAACAAGTGGAGGTGCAACAATAAGGTGGAGAAGGAGAGATAGAGATGAGTATAATTTAAAGTTTAGCCACCATCTTAGTATCAAATATATATACATACCGTAGGCTCGCGTAAACTACCAGGTGCATCGAATTTTGTGAGACCGTCATAGAGAATGACAACGAGTAAACTAAACATGCTAAGAATACCCAAAAGACTTGTATAAGATAAATGGCGAACAGGAATGAATAAGGTAGGTGTTAAGATAACAAAGGAGAGTATTTTAACCAGTAAGGGATCATGGCCTGGGAATAATGAATCGATACCATCACTTAGAAGTACCACTAGTGCAACACTGAAATGGAGATAAAGTTTAAATACCAAAGATTATCTTTTATGGATGTGGGAAATAAATTACCTGCACGTGATCAATTCCGTCAAGAATACAAAAGAGACAAACACTCGACCCTTGCGTCCATAGGCTGCTGCACTTAAATCACCGTATGTTCGGGAATCAGGATTGGCATCCAAACATTTTGCCAGTAACTTAGCAGTGTAATTGGTAAGCACGAAACAAAAGATGAATATAGCCATTCCAATCACCCATCCAGTATACTGAATGAGAAACAAAATATGTGAGTTTTAAAAAATAGAAAATACAAAGTTTTTTCTTTTCTTTTTATACAAACCTTAAATGCAAGGGGGAGAGATAGAATGCCAACACCAATCAAGATGTTAATCGAGTTAAATACACTTTGTAGAAAAGATGATTTTGAATACATGACTTCGACGGGGTAGTTATCAGCAACGGTCAAGACACTATTGCAAGTAGACACGGCCTGGAGCTTTGGAAACAATGGAGAGTCTTCACTGATCGTACCTAACGAGTTGCGTCGTGAGGAACAAATGGATTTCGTGTACCTATCAAAATCATTGTTCACAAA